>JANAVB010037020.1:6340095-6473275 GCA_029216955.1 Iris pallida
AATCTGGCTATCTGCTGCCAGAATTTCGTCTCCACTTTGATACAGGATTTGAGGACAGCCTTGTTGAGGTTGAGAGTGGCACAGTTCTCTGCTGAACCATCGGTGGCAAATCTTATCTCTGTAAGGGTGACATCGTCTTCCGCAATCTTGATTTCCTGGAAGATGTTGCCGTATGCGAGTTTACTCCAGGAGGTAAGGGCATGCCTGGTGGACTTCAGCTTAACGGCCATTCTGATAAGGGGGTCCGGGATGTTATGGGAGTTCCAGGCTGAAGCAATGACATTATGGAATTGAGGATGGTGTCTCCAGAGGTCCAAGAATCTGAAGGGTTTTTTGCTCGGGTTGGAGATGGTGCTGATCTCAATAAGGAGGGGGGAGTGATCGGATTCAGTAGGGTTGAGATGGGAGAGGTTGGAGATGAGATTCATATCGACCCAACGATCATCAATAAGAGCTCGATCTAGACCAGAATATTGTCGGCGAGATCCTTCTTGCATGTTGCACCAGGTAAAGGAGTTTCCGGAGAAGGGGAGATGTTGAAGGTTAGCCTGAAATATGAAGGAGTTCAAGTTATTTATCGCCGGTTGGTGGGGAGGGCGACCTCCTGACTTTTTATCGCTGCTAGAGATGGTGTTAAAATCCCCAATGCAATGCCACGAGAGGGTGTTGAAGGAGCTGTGAGCATCCTTAAGAGTGTTCCAGAGCTGCTTTCGCTCGGCATAGTCACGACTACCGTGAACCGCTGAGATGAGAGATCTGGAGGGAAGGGCTGGATGTTTGACCCAGCACGACAGAGCCTGTTTGATATCGAGAACGGTGTCAAATAAACAATCGTCAGAGAAGAGAATCCAAATGTCGTTGCATCCGACAATGGCATACGGGAAGCCGAGCTGAAGTTGGGTAGCTTTGAGCTTATGCTGAGGGATTTTGGGTTCAATGATAATAATAATATTGATCTGATAAATTTTGAAAAGGGAGGTCAATCTCCTCTTGGTGGGTTTGTTGGCCAGCCCTCTAACGTTCCAAGTTAGGATGTTAAGCTTTGGCATGAGTGGGAGTGGGGTTGAGCTTTGAGGCTGACCGGGTGGTCATGATCGTGAGTTCTTTTGTTCAATTTTTTTTTGTTTTGGTGGAAGGTGGGAGCCTTTTGACTCGCTGACGTGATGTCTGCTGTCTGAGAACTGGGTTCTGAGGCGATCTCCAAGGAAATTATGAGTTCGGTCTCAATCTCGGCCAGAGCGCTGAAGGGGTTGTTGGGGTTGAGGAAGCCTGCATCCTGAGCCTGTCGAATACTGGCTTCGTATTCAAGTTCTAGTGGATGGCCTTTCTCAGCTGGGAGGGTCGATGAGGGAAGATCTGCGGTGACCTGTGAGGGCGGCTGCTCCTGCCTGTCACCTCCGGCGTCGCTCGGGGTTGCTGTGACGAGATCAACGTCGGGTTCTTTCCTTTCTCGGTCAATGATGGGTTCACCTGTGTGCTCTCCTCCTTCTGCTGCCTTATGCTTGGAGGAAAGGGTGTTTAATAGTTCTTCTGCCTCTTTGGGCGAATTCAGGAGCTCGAATCTGTTGAGAAGGGTGATGCCTGTTGGCTTGGGTTGGGCTATATTGTTATTCGCCGCTGGGGGCTTGAGGTGACTAGGGGAGCTGTCCCTCTCTGTGAAGTGGGCATGGTGGTTGGGGAGGGGAAGAATCGGGCCCTCGGTTGAAGGGAGGGTGGACTTTTGTGACTGATTTCTTGTATGTGCTTTCTTCCGGAGCTCGGGATGAGCTTTGTAGCACTGCTTCGAGTGGTGGCCTCTGATTTGACAATGAGTACAGAAGTTGAAGTTATTATCGTATTCGAGCGCCTGAAGGTAGGTTCGCCTCCTAGCTCTAGCTGAATAAATGAGGGGGGGGTTCAATGGATAGGTCTATCTCGACACAAATCTTGGCATAGTTGTCTTTGGTGAGGTTTCGAGTTTCGTCGACAATAGCGACCAGAGACCCAAAAGAGCTGGCGATCCTCTTGAGGGCTGCGGGAGCGAAGCAGACCAGGGGCAGTTTTGGAAGGTTTATCCACGTCGAGATCACCTTTGAGTCGACGTTGGGGTTAAAATTTGGGGACCATTTGGCAATTTTCACACTAAGAGCACCGATGGTGGTGGTGCCCTTCGCCCATACCAGAGAGCTGTCGGTGTCTGAGGAGAGGTGCAGGAAAAGATATTTAGAGTCCACCGGGGCTATCTTATAGGTGGAGCAGAGACCCCAGTCTGTAATGGCTTCTTGAACCACCGGCAGTTTGGGGCATCCGGCCTGGAATTTGAGCATAAATGTCTTCGAGAAGGCTGTTGATAGAGAGGTGATTTCTTCCGAGGAGAAGGGCACGGTGATGTTATCCGACGGGCATGGGTGGAAACTCAAGTTTCGGGAGTTCAATGGTGGACCCAGATGAGGGCTGCTGTGGGAGTCAAGGGTTGGTGCTGCGACGGCTAAGGGCACATGGGTGGGGGCCGCCGGAGAGATAAGAGACGCTGGCACTAGAGAAGTACCTGTCATGCCCCGACTCGCCGAATCGGTCGCCATCGCCTTGACTCGATATAAATCGATCTCCACGGGTCGGGACGTGATGCCGTACAAGTCTGAATGGACTTGCACAAGGCAAGGATGTGTAATTGGAAATTCCTTTTTGACTCGACGCGTTGAAATTAAACAGTGCAGAGAGTTGAAAACATAGCATAGGAAGAAACTTAGCTTTTCATTCATAAACTTGCAAAATATGTGCAAGGTCATATTTACATTACATATGCCGTTGTGGCTACATCTTTGAAACACAAAAGAAAGCTGTCGACAAGCTCGCCTTGAAATAATCCTCGACGTTCCATACATTCATACCCCTTTATACATTTGAACAAAAGCCTTCGGTCTGAATTGGGCATCAAAATACTTCAAAATAGGAGAGCTTCGTGCCGCCTCCCGTTCTTCAGCTCCAGCTTAGTCTCGAGCTCCCACAGCACGCTCGTTACCTGGGGAGTTGGGGGTTAGCACACTTGCTAGTGGATGGGACGAACCCACTTGTCTAAACCGACACTGCTTATTAAGGTTTCAGGCATACGAAGTGATCTTTCTATTTAGAACTATATGAGTTGCATTTCATATCGAAGGCACATTTTTAAACGATAACAACATAACCCATTTAAGAGCATTCTTACCACGGCCGTGCTCCTTTCCTGCACAAAATATACATGATACTTACCACCTGCACAAGACAATAGGTGAGCATGCAATCTATCCTATATGCGGTCATTGGTGATATCGACACCATGCAGGACGATTACGTAGCCTTGCGACGCGCCCTCCAGTCCAGGTAGCGAGCCTAACTGGAGGTCTCGCAATGCCTCGCGCCGAAGCACGATTTCCATAATTTCCTCCTAGGCCGATTCGGTCCCAGGGCCCCGGGTACCGTCTCGAGGAAAGCTCACCTTGTGCACAAGTCGTCCTTGACCATGCGAATGTATGAACAGTTTAATATGTATGAAGTAAATTGCATAGCGTAACCGTTATCAAATCACATAATCATTCCTACTCGCGCAAGGGTCCTTTCCTCCGAAACCGTACGTTCTGATTTAGTATCCCGTAGGCACCAAATTCTCCGAAGCATGATGTACCGCCACCAAGGTTTTCATAGTTGTGTTTTGCATGGCATGAAATATATTCTATCTCTTTCTTAGAATTTATCTTTCTTACTTGGTGTGAACTTATCGATTCAGAGTTAACTTTTCTAGGTTGATATATTATCCCGAGCTCTTGATCTTAGTGGCAAGCATACATCCCGTTAGCATCATCGATTTGAACGTTGAACATTAAGAATTTAGTTGGCGGGAAGGAGTAGAAGAGAAGGGGCCGAAGAACCACCCACCTAAGGAGATTGCACCGAGAGTAGGAGAACGCTTCACGACGGTCAAGCATCAGTTACACGAACTCCTGTAATGGCACGAGCATCGAATTAGAACCCTTCCTTCAATCCTTCCTTCGAAATTCCCAAAGACGCATTCAGAAATCGACGCGAAAGCACACTATCAAATCCACGCAACAATTCGTTCAGAAAGCCAAGAAAACCAATAAAACCAACGGCAGACGGGTTGCGTCGCTCCCTTTAGAGTTCCTTCGCCAAGACGCCGCCTACCGCATCTAGGACTCATTCCAACAGTAGTCGATCCATTAGTTGGAACGGTACTCATATCACTCGTCCAAATCGATTTTATTGATGCCATGGTTTTTTTTTGTATACCAAACTCGTCGCCGAGTCAGGCTAGCCATCTATGTTCCCGACCATGTCTGACTTAGCACGAGCCTATTACATAGTGCTTCGCCCCAACGGGAGCGGGGCACTACAGTACCCGCCTCTGCTAGACCGCCGACATGCTGCAAGGGGGGAATCCCTGCCCGGCGCATGAGGAGGAGCCAGCCACCAGAGCAGGACCGTCGGGTGGAGTCACCGAGGGCGCATGGCCGAAGGGTGCTTCGGCACATGGGAGGGCTGGCGGGGGGCCGAGAGGAGGTGCAAGGGAAGACGAGGGCACCTGGCGCATGACGACCAAGGGGGGGCGCATAGGATGCCAAACCGGCTGCTGACCCTGATGCAAATGCCCTAGAGAAGGGCGCATGAATCTGTTCAGCAGGGACAGGCACGAGGACCCCTGGAAAATGCTCGGGCGCATAGCCCCTAGAGATGGGCGCAACTAGGGCCATATATATATATATATATATATATATATATATATATATATATATTTATATATAGTACTAGGTTATTATAAATATAATCATATATATACAAAATGTATCTAAATCTATCTGGCCCAAAAATAAATTTAGAATAACTCTACTAAGTCATAGCAACCTAACATGGCTCTACCAAGTGGGGTTGGCTAGGTTAGGGTCCAAATATATTTTCTAATCAAATCAAACTCAAAAAGTCAACCCATGAGTCTCTTGTGTCATTCGCAAATAAATAGCACATGGGAACTCGATTGAGTGGCACACCCTTGGCATGTATGTTGTAGGCTCAAAATGGGTCAAAATTGTTGCCCATTGGTCATGGTCAAACCTGATTTTAATAATTGATCAAACTCTGTATCGATATAAATGCAAGGCAATTCAGATGTTTATCTACGACGTTTTGGACACTGCTCAATAATGGATATTTACTATGTTCAAGACCGAAGCTGTTCCGAAGCTGTTTGCCATTCAGAATGTATTTCCTTCAAACCAATGTAATTTTTCATTTATTAAGTCTAGGAATACATTGTACACCAAGTCGTACTGGTAAATAGTCTGTCCGAAATCGTTTTTCAAAATCACCCTATCCTTTTAAAATTGACCTATATTTTTGAAAAACATCCTTTTTACAAAAAGCTTCTGAAGGACTTTTCAAAAAGCCAAAATGATTTTCTCAAAATTAAGTGGCAGAACCCTAGCAGAACTCGGCCAGAGTTCGGCCAAGTTGAACGTTTTGTAAACGTTTGATTTTGAACTTGGTCACCCTTCAGTTGCGGTTTGTTACAAAGAGTTCTGTCCGAATTCTGTCCAAATTCTGTCATAGTTCTGTCTTTGGAAAAACTATAAATAAAGAAGTATTTCGATCATTTAAAATCACCAATTCACTTTCAATCTCTTCTCTTCTAAAGCTTACATTTTCTCCAAAGAGTTCTCAAAAGCTTACATTTTCAAATCCCAAGCCAGTTACAATCTTCTAGTCGATTTGTCAGTACGGTACGGTCTAGAAGTTTCTAGGTATACATGGGTTTATTTTCTTGCACGCAAGAACGATGTATTATCAGAATTCGTCACCTTTTTGTAAGAAAGTACAGAATGAAAAAGGGTTCATGATTACTCGTATTCGTAGTGATCATGGCGACAAATTTGAGAATACAGAATTCAAGCAATTTTGTGACACCATACGGTTATCTGTATAAATTCTCTTGCCATAGGACTCCGCAACAAAGTGGAGTTATGGAATGTAAGAATAGAACTCTATCTGAAATAGCTAGAGTAATGTTAAATCAGTTTAGTCTACCTAGATACTTATGGGCTGAAGCTGTCAATACAACGTGCTATATTCTCAATAGGGTTCTAATTCGATCTATATCGAAGAAGACTCCCTATGAACTATGGTTTGATAGAACACCAAATGTTTCATATTTCAAGATCTTTGGTTGTAAATGTTTTATTCTTAATACTAAATACAATTTAAGTAAATTTGATGAAAAGGCCGATGAAGGTATATTTTTAGGTTATGTAGCAAAGAGCAAAGGATACAGAGTCTTCAACAAAATAACTATGATCATCGAAGAATCTATCAATGTCAAGTTTGATGAGCTAAATTAACACTTAGACGATGATGACAATGAAGACATAATCATACCAAGTACAGCTACTGCAAAACCTTTACACAAAGATGCAGAACTATCACATCAGGCATCAGATGAACCTCCAAGCAAAGAAGTTGAAACTAGCAATCTTGAGACTACACCAATAGAAATGAGATTCTTGGCTAATCATCCAAAGGACTTGGTAATTGGTGAGATTACCAAGGGTGTAAGTACTCGTTCCTCGAATAAAGATATAGCTTCTTGTGTTGTTTTTGTTTCGCAGTTTGAACCCAAAAATATTGATGAAGCATGTAGTGATAATTTTTGGTTAGATGCTATGCAAGAGGAATTAAACCAATTCAAATGGAATCAAGTTTGGAAACTTGTTCCCAAGCCCATTGATCATCCGGTCATTGGCACCCGATGGGTATTCCGAAATAAACTGAACAAGAATGGTTTAGTTACTCGTAATAAGGCTCGACTCGTAGCTCAAGGATACAATCAAGAAGAAGGTATCGACTACGATGAGACTTATGCTCCAGTTGTGAGATTAGAATCCATTTGCATGTTATGTACATTTGCATGTTTTCATAATTTTAAGTTATTTCAAATGGATGTCAAAAGCGCATTTTTAAATGGTTTTATAAAAGAAGAAGTTTATGTAGCTCAACCTCCTGGTTTTACTGATTTCAAATTTCCTGAATATGTTTTCAAGTTGAAGAAAGTGTTATACGGTTTGAAACAAGACCCTCGTGCTTGGTACGATCGTCTAAGCTCTGTTCTACTTGATAACGATTTTTCAAAGAGAAAGGTTGACACTACTTTGTTTATAAAATCTTTGAATAACAATATTCTTTTGATTCAAGTCTATGTAGATGATATTATTTTTGGATCTACTGATGAATCTCTTTGTCAAGAATTTTTAAAGTGTATGCAGAATAAGTTTGAGATGAGCATGATGGGAGAGCTGAAATTCTTTCTCGGACTGCAAATCAAACAAACCAATAATGGGACGTTCATAAATCAAGCAAAGTACACAAAGGATCTATTAAAAAAGTTCGACATGGAAGCAGTCAAGCCACTTAGCACTCCAATGGCGACTTAAACCAAGCTTGATATTGATGAACAAGGAAAACCTGTCGATATACGTATGTATCGAGGTATGATCGATAGCTTACTGTATTTAACTGCTAGTCGACCAGACATTATGTTTAGTGTTTGCTTATGTGCACGCTTTCAAGCTAATCCTAAGGAATCGCATTTGTGCACAGTTAAGCGTATGTTTCGACACCTTAAAGGTACTTCTTCTGTCGGCTTATGGTATCCCAAAACCATGCCGTTTGGCCTGACCGGTTATTCTGATGCTGATTTTGACGGATGCAAAGTAGATAGAAAAAGTACTAGCGACACACGTCATTTCATAGGAAAAGCTCTAATCTCTTAGTTTAGTAAGAAGCAAAATTCGGTTGCATTATCAACAACCGAGGCTGAGTATATCTCCGCAGGACGTTGTTGTGCACAAATTTTATGGATGAAACAAACTTTATAAGACTATGGATTGCATTTTATACATATACCTATTTTCTGTGACAACACTAGTTCTATTAATTTGACTAAGAATACAGTATGTCACTCTCGTACTAAACATATCGAGATTAGACATCACTTTCTTAGAGATCATCAACAAAATGGAGATATTGACCTTGTATACATAGACACACAAAATCAATTAGCTGACATATTCACAAAACCTCTAGCGGAAGATCGTTTCAATTATTTACATAAAAAATTAGGAATTTTAGATATCAATAATATTAATTAATTTTGTTTTATTAATTAATTTATTCAATACTCAAAAACTATTTTCAAGACAAGCCTAAAAAGAGTCTGTCTGTCACCACGACTACGGTCGAAGCGAAGCGGTACTTAAGATTTCCCCGGTGAACCTCCGTTAGCTGGGACAGTACTCTTACAGCTAATCTGAGACAGATACTGAGTAAAGAATATTAATTTATAAAGTAATATTAATTATATTATTTTGAGATTTAAAATTACTAAACTCTGAATTAAACATTTGAAACGAATTAATGAAAAAGATGTGACCCATTGCTTTTTTTTCATATATATATAGCCAGGCAACCTTTGGCGAATTCGGCCCGAGTTCGGTCCGAATTCGGCAAGAGTTTGGCTGGGTATATATATGTATCAGCCAGAACCCGAGGCCCCCATCTTCTTCATTCTTTCAAACTATATCAAACAGCAGCAGCAGCGTCCCAAAAACCCTAGCTCTTCTCTATCTTTGTTCTTCCAATCAGCGTGGAGATCTTCGTCCAAACTTTGGATTCGTGCGGAGAATTTCGTCCTCTACAACATATCCAATTCTCGGAAGGTATAATTCCTTCTCTCTTTCACTATCCAATTATTAGGGTTTCTAGATTTTGGGATAGAATGCCTAAGGGATTCTATCCTTTCAAGAGAAAGAAGACCAATGCCAGTGAAGAGGCATCGTCTTCGGATCCATATACGAATTCCCTCTTTTCTCTGGTCCAATCGGATGATGGTGCATCTGACGAGTTTTACTTCAAAACTCCCGACCAAGCCCTATTGTGGTATGTCGATTTCATTATGTGTACTATTTGTACTGGATCTCCGATCAAATGGACTATCTTTCCCGACCAACGTCCTTACTTTGAGGCATTAGGGTTACAACACTTTGTTTCTTTACAATTCCCTATAGATACTAATGCCATTAGATTATTTTACTGTAATTTCGTGTTAGACACTTTTATCGTGAGAACACATGTCGGAGGGATTGATATCGAGTTTACTGATGAAATGCTAGCAAAAATCCTTGGTATTCCAAACGAAGGTGCCCCACTCGATGACATCACTGATTTCGATTTCCCCGATGGTACGACTCTCGTTAGTTTCAAGAATGAGCTTTGTGACCCCGCACGTGCTCGTCCTGGAAAGATCAAGGCCAATAACTTGAACTTATTTAACTACTAATTATATCGCATCATCTATTCCACTTTACTTCCAAAATCCACTTCCAAAGATGATGTCACTGCACTTGAGCTTTCTGCTCTATATCATATTCTTAAGGGGATTCCTTTTTCTGCCCCTAAGACGATCATTAAGATGATGGGTAGATGTCGCAAAAGAGACCGCAAACCCTCTTATGCGATGATCATCCACGCATCTTTCAGAGATTTGACATTGACTTATCCACTTGTGCTGTTGACCCTGAGCCCAAGTTCCTCAAACTCTCTCGTCGCAGCATTGCCACTGTTCTTCCACCTATTGTACCTGCTCCTCCTGCACCTACTCCCACAGCACCTAGTCCTCCTCAGTCCTACCCTATGACATTTGAGGGTATTCGTCAGCAACTATCTGATCTGCAGTCATTCTGTCACCCCCAGTTTTCAAAAACAGGAGTATTTTTATCATTTTATATTTTTGAATATTTTTAAATTTTATTTTATTATTTATGATATTATTTTGGGGTTGAAATTTATTTTATTATTTATGATATTGTTTTGGGATTATTTGAGTCGGGTTCGAATTTCAACTCAATCCGACTTGAAACGGGAACCCGGAGGGTAGTTTGACTCTAGTGGGACCCACACACTAGTTAGGCATGGCCCACATGATATTAATGTTAGTCCACATGATATTAATTTTAGTTAGTAGTTAGACTAATTATTTATAGATAGGTTTAGTTTAATTAGAGACTTAAAACTAGACTAAATTGACCTCAACCTTTAACCCATTCCTAATTTAAATCAAATAGATTAGTGGAGGGCATTTTGGACATTCAAATAGGGGACACCTCACCCTTTTTGGGCAGCCACCTATGGGGGGATAAGGAGTGAGTCACTCCTTCATTCATTTGTTTTCATCCACTTTCTCTCTCTTATTATTCCCCAAATTAATTTAGAGATGAACCTCCATTGATTTTATCTCCAAATCAACTCTTTCTTCCCCCAAATCTTCTTCATTTCTCCTCTACTCCATGGTTAGAGGGTGCTAGCCATGTTTGGGAGGATTCGGAGCTCGTTCGTGTCCTTTTAGAATCTCTACGTGTCGGTGTCGTGTCAGAAGGATTTTCCTTTGAATCTCTCTCCCGGAATGTATAATCTCTCCTCTAATCCATCCCTACATGCATATAAAAATATTTTGAACCCATAGGAATGACCCCCATGGTTGTATCTCCATTTGTGTCCATTTTGTATCCATTTGGAGGTCCTAGGAGTGTCCTTTGTGTTGAGGTTGTGTCCATGTGAGAAAACTCCAAAATTTGGACACACTATGTGTTGTTGTTATGTATGAATGAATTATTACATGTTTAATCTCATATTTTTGTATTGGAGATGTGTTCTATAGTGTCTCATATATATATATATATATATATATATATATATATATATATATATATATATATTAGTGTAGAGAGTGAGTTCTTGATATATTATGTTATATACTTGTGTTTCTTTTGTCTCAAACTACCTAAATTTGTCATAATATTTATCCACATTTTTAGTAGCAATAGCAACTTAGAAATGTCATAAATTTTAGCTTAAAACTCCGATTTATCTCCTATTTTTTTAAAAGAACCATATCAAAGTTAGCTTTCCAAATATATATTTTAATAAGCCAAATTCATTCTGAAACTTTCTGTAAAATTATTTGAGTGTCAGCTGTACGAAAAACGAACGCGTTTTGGTGTTTTTACGATTTCGGGAGCTTCCGGACACAAAAATGCGATCCGTTTAAAGTTTCGGAAAGCTAACACCAAGATATATAATATACTTTAATCCTAGAATTTATTGAACTCCTAATTGGTACAGTATTGATTTTAAGTAGAAGAGTGACTACACGATATATGCATTTTGTGTAACCTATGAGCCTATGTAGTATGGATATTAAATGAATATAGAGTATGTAATACATGATATGTTAGATGAATAAAATAATATATATATGATATATATTCTTTTTACATTAATGTATATATATGGTTGAATGCAAGCATGTAGGAATACAATTAATATAATGCATATAAGCAATGCATGAATGAAAGAATGATATACAATGTATGCATGAAAGTATATATGAATGCTAGATATGAATACAAGATATATATGTAATGATAGATATGAATGCATAATGTATAGATATTGTAATGCAATATATAATGATAACATGTATGGTAATGTAGAGTATATGATGCAAGCATGAATGAATGGAGGAAATACATGTATATAGGTAATATAGAATGTAATATATGAATGCAAGAATACAAGATAATGTATTGTATCCATATATGATGTATTCAACTTAAAGATAATATAATATATGAAAGGAATGAATGATAATATATAACATGATATGTAAGATAATGCAAGGTATGAAATATATGATGTGTGTATGTTTGTATGTCTCTATGTTAATGTATAAAATGATATGAATATACAATGTATGCATATGTATAAAATATGTAGGTAATGCATAGATGCATGAATGAAATGAATGTTTGCAATATGTTAATATAAATACAAGTATCTAATATACATGAATGTAAGTATAATATAATACAAGTATACGTGTATGTATCATGTAAATGTAATATACATGATATGTATGTATGCATGTATACAAGGTAAGTATGTATGTATTTCTATAAACTGAGTTAACCTAAAACCTTTTACACACATGCATTCATACACCCTTTGACATCATGTATCTCATGTCACATACACCTACCTATCACTAAATTTTAGAACATTAACACATATCCTTTCACACACATGCCAAACACACACATACTCACTTACTCTTTTATCTCTCTTTCTATATATATATATATATATATATATATATATATATATATATATATATATATATAGCTTTCTTATATATATCTATGTATATGAATATGTGAATGTGAATAATATATATACATTATATGACTAAGTTTGTGTGCCTTGTTAGCTTATGGTTTAGTTTTATGCTTGGTTTAGCAAGTGACTTAGGCTATGAGTTAGTAGCTATCTTGGATACTTGATTTACATATACTTAGTTTGTTTTGACCTAGAATAACTTATTTGACCTAATTTAGACTTGTTAGACCTAGTTTGACCATAGTTGACCTAGGTTTGACTTTCATGGTTGACCGGAGTTGACCTAGAGTTGTTTTGACTTAGAAGAACCTAGGATAAGATAGATTGCTTGTAGAGATTTATTTATTACAAATTGAACACCTTGTAACCTGTGTTGCTTTAAATAGGACTCTGTGGTTTCAGTTGGACCCCCTATACTTATCAGCTGTTCAGGTTATCAGGCGAGTACATTCTCTGATCATTTCATATCCTGTTTAGAATTATTTCCTGCATTAAATTACTTTACTTGATACTGTCACGTTGGTCACACGAATTAGTACTATATGGATCTCTTCTTGAGATGTTATCCCTTCAGGGAGCATCGGGGTACTCTATGTTCTGTGCGTTTTACTTACATGGCGTATCACTATGCTTCTTTGGTTCTTTGATCACTTGTGACATATACCCATATGATCACAGAGTCTTCTTTGAATCCTTATCCCATTTATGGGACTACTATGTTCCACCCTTTGGGGGCTTATCACCCTTTGGGGGCTTATCACCCTTCGGGGGCTTACCACCCTTCGGGGGCTGTTACATAGAATCATAACATAACCCGGTTGGATCCTTGTGTATTAATTGGGAATTCGGGGTAGTATAAATAGCCATGTGAACAATTCTAAAGTAGAATAGCCATGTACGCCTCTTTAGTATAGCCATGTGCAAATCAAGCCATTCACATGTCGACTTTGTACTCTAAATCACTAGTCACTGGTAGCTCTCTACTTATAGTAGATATTTCTATTACAGTTCTCTCTCTGTTTACATACTACATTTCTTTCAGTATCTATATCTTACTTTACTGCATGATTATATTTTCTAACCTGCTATGAACTGTTGAGATGTACTGTGCTCGCTCCTGTCCTGACTGGACCTGTTGATAAATTTTACAGATAGCTTGGAGGTTGCATGCTAGCCTAGAGGAGACACATTAGAGGTTGTTTAGTTAGCTATTTTCAATTGTCTGGAGTTGTATTTAATTTATGGATTACTGTATTTGAGCTTTGAGACGTATTTTTGGATTTGTGTATCTTAGACACTTAGACTTCTATCTGCTGTATCTCTTTTGGATTTCATGTTTTATCTATCTTCCATTATGCTCTACCTTAGATGTGATTGAGTTTACATTCTGCTATGTCACCCCCATTCGGGGAGTATAAACTGTATAGCCTTATACTGTTAGATGTATGTGACCTAGGACAGCGTTCTACCGCCGACACTGCGGTGTAGGCTGGACGTACCTACGTCTCGTGCCCTAACTCTAGGGTACGGGTCGTGACACATTTTTAGTGGTGGCCCATGCAGGTCGAGTTTATGTAGTGGTATTCGAACTAGAGTACCACTACAGCCTGCAGTAGGATTATGATATATTTTGAAGATACTCAATCACAGTTAGGATCCCTTGAGAGATTCCTGGGATGACCCTTGTGAATCTTATTTAACTTCGATTTGAAAACTCTCTTTTTCTTGATTTGATTTATCTTTATTTTCTGTTGTTGAATTTGATTTTGATGGATTATTGTTGAATTTGAGTTTGTATTTATTGATTTTGATAGAAGATTGTTGAATTTTGAATCTTGACGTTAGCTGTAGCATTCGAGTTTGTATTTATATGATTTGAAGGATTTTTGTTCATTTTTGAATCTTGATGTTCGTTGATAAATTTGATTTTTGGGTATTCATTGTGATTTAATTTAATTTTTGTCAAGATGAAATTGTATGGGCTAGGTCATCTAAGTTATGGAATCTAGTCTTCTATAGTCACATTAGCCAGCATGGTGAGGACATATAGTCTAATTTTGGATATATTTCTCGGGTGCTGGAATTTAAGGTTTTCTCAGCCAAGCCTGCGGCATCGCGAAAATGTTAAATACCATGATTCTAGAGGTATGTGCCTAAGTCGAGGACTCTGTGATTATCGTAGCCTTGCTTACTAGTATGACGAGGATTTAGAGTACCATGATTGTGGATAGACGCAAATGATTATCAGATTGTACCTTAAATATTTTCGAACATGTTTTCTCTACTTTTGTTTCAGTCCTTCAAAAAAAATTATTATTTGTTTTGTTTTGCTTCTCATTATTTAACTTAGGAGTAACTTTAGCTATTTTTATGAACCTTGTGCAACTTCTTACTATGAATTTCTTCTTAATACAATGAATCGACGATTTTGCTAGACCTTATCTTGGATTTGATATTATAGCTATGGTTTCAAAATGGTTCTTCCTTTAAACAGATAAGCAGAATAGATTTTATTGTTATTTCTTCTTGCTATTATTATTTTATTAAATAATGATAATAATAATAAAACTGTCTTGATTTCACCAATCACCTACTTTGCAATCTTGGTAGGAATCTAAATGTTGGTCTTGATGTAGAAATTGATTTTTATATTGGGACATAAGAATATATAGTGGACACAGACCCTTGCCTTATACGTATGCATGCTACACTTTGATTTCCCACCTATCTAAATACATATTAATATGTTGTTGATGTTTAAATTGTCAAAATCCTAAAATTTCTGGTTTTCTGCTTTTCCAGTTTAAATTCGTAATTTAATATAAATTTCATGGTAGTAGTTTTGTTTATATCACTGCACATGTATGTTATACGTAGGGTTTCAATTCAAAAAAAAATTAGTTGAGTTTTGTGTTTGAATTTGTCAAATCTAAGACTGTGTGCATATTAACCCTTAATATTGGATTTTAAATGTTAGTTCAATTTGTTGTTTTAAATATAATATTTTGAGCTATATACATTGTGGTATGTAGGGATATAAATTTAGGTTTCATATTCTTACATGTTAGGTTGTGATAAACATTGGGTTGGTTTGATGTTCAAATTTCTCCAAAATCCTAAAACTGAATACATGTTAATATTTTTATATTGATTTCAAATGTTTAGTTCAATTTCAGATTTAATATGTAATATTAAACTGTATGTGTAGCTAAAGGAATGGATAGTATGTTAGGGTTTCATCTCCATCATGTTTAGGATGTGTTGAGAGCATTGAGTTAGTTGTGATGTTCAAACCCTAAATTCTGAAACTACATTATGTTAATATTGCACTAGTTTAAATGTTAGCTTATTTTTAGATTTTGTATGTAAATGCTGAACTAAAACCGGTTTTAATCTTTTAATACTAAGCTATAATCCTGTACAAGGACACGCACACGAACCACATAACCTTACATAATGCTAGGTTTTCCTTCTCTAACACTCTCTTTATATATATATATTGTGATTGGATTTCAATACAATTGACTTTCATTCTTTAACTTTTGATTGTGATTTTCTTTGAATAGTACCCCTTTATAGATAATTGGTAGTCATCTTTATTTATTTTGATAAGTACTAGTTTCATATAGGATGGTAGACTGCCTTACAGTTTTGATGATTATTATTTCTGTATTTTTTCTAGTTTAGCATCCTAGATTGCTTGTGTGTTTTGGTACCCTATGACCGTTTTGGTTAGCATGACTAGTATACCTAGATGAGACTTCACTACCACCGTATGCCATGATCCAGTATGTCGTCCTTTTAAATCATATGATTTGTTTAAGTTCTGGGACTTTGATTGTGGGGGTTTGACCTAGAAGGAGTATGAACATTTTAATTTCGAGGACGAAATTTTTTTAAGGTGGATAGATTTGTCACCCCCAATTTTCAAAAACAGGGGTATTTTTATCATTTTATATTTTTGAATATTTTTAAAATTTATTTTATTATTTATGATATTATTTTGGGGTTGAAATTTATTTTATTATTTATGATATTGTTTTGGGGTTATTTGAGTTGGGTTCGAATTTTAACTCAATCCGACTTGAAACGGGATCCCGGAGGGTAGTTTGACTCTAGTGGGACCCACACACTAGTTTGGCATGGCCCACATGATATTAATTTTTTTAGTCCACATGATATTAATTTTAGTTAGTAGTTAGACTAATTATTTATTGATAGGTTTAGTTTAATTAGAGACTTAAAACTAGACTAAATTGACCTCAACCTTTAACCCATTCCTAATTTAAATCAAATAGATTAGTGGAGGGCATTTTGGACATTCAAATAGGGGACACCTCACCCTTTTTGGGCAGCCACCTATGGGAGGGATAAGGAGTGAGTCACTCATTCATTCATTTGTTTTCATCCACTTTCTCTCTCTTGTTCTTCCCCAAATTAATTTAGAGATGAACCTCCATTGATTTCATCTCCAAATCAACCCTTTCTTACACCAAATCTTCTTCATTTCTCCTCTACTCCATCGTTAGAGGGTGCTAGCCAAGTTTGGGAGGATTCGGAGCTCGTTCGTGTCCTTTTAGAATCTCTACGTGTCGGTGTCGTGTCGGAAGGATTTTCCTTTGAATCTCTCTCCCGGAAGGTATAATCTCTCCTCTAATCCTTCCCTACATGCATATAAAAATATTTTGAACCCATAGGAATGATCCCCATGGTTGTATCTCCATTTGTGTCCATTTCGTGTCCATTTGGAGGTCATAGGAGTGTCCTTTGTGTTGTGGTTGTGTCCATGTGGAAAAACCCCAAAATTTGGACACACTATGTGTTGTTGTTATGTATGAATGAATTATTACATGTTTAATCTCATATTTTTGTATTGGAGATGTGTTCTATAGTGTCTCATATATATATATATATATATATATATATATATATATATATATTAGTGTAGAGAGTGAGTTCTTGATATATTATGTTATATACTTGTGTTTCTTTTGTCTCAAACTACCTAAATTCGTCATAATATTTATCCACGTTTTTAGTAGCAATAGCAACTTAGAAATGTCATAACTTTTAGCTTAAAATTCTGATTTATCTCTGGTTTTTTTTAAAAGAACCGTATCGAAGTTAGCTTTCCAAATATTTTTTTAATAATTCAAATCAGTTCTGAAACTTTTTATAAAATTATTTGAGTATCAGATGTACGAAAGACGAACGCGTTTCGGTGTTTTTGCGATTCCGGGAGCTTCCGGACACGAAAATGCGATCCGTTTAAAGTTTCGGAAAGCTAACACAAAGATCTATAACATAATTTAATCCTAGAATTTAGTGAATTTTCAATTGGTACAGTATTGATTTTAAGTAGAAGAGTGACTACACGATATATGCATTTTGTGTAACCTATGAGCCTATGTAGTATGGATATTAAATAAATATAGAGTATGTAATGCATAATATGTTAGATGAATGAAATAATATATATATGATATATATTCTTTTTATATTATTGTATATATATGGTTGAATGCAAGCATGTAGGAATGCAATTAATATAATGCATATAAGCAACGCATGAATGAAAGAATGATATACAATATATGCATGAAAGTATATATGAATGCTAGATATGAATACAAGATATATATGTAATGATAGATA
Source organism: Iris pallida (assembly GCA_029216955.1). Classification (NCBI taxonomy): domain Eukaryota; kingdom Viridiplantae; phylum Streptophyta; class Magnoliopsida; order Asparagales; family Iridaceae; genus Iris; species Iris pallida. The sequence goes on from JANAVB010037020.1 coordinate 6,358,003, forward strand.
TGAATGCATAATGTATAGATATTGTAATACAATATATAATGATAACATGTATGGTAATGTAGAGTATATGATGCAAGCATGAATGAATGGAAGAAATACATGTATATAGGTAATATAGAATGTAATATATGAATGCAAGCATGCAAGATAATGTATTGTATCCATATATGATGTATTCAACTTAAAGATAATGTAATATATGAAAGGAATGAATGATAATATATAACATGATATGTAAGGTAATACAAGGTATGAAATATATGATGTGTGCATGTTATATGTCTCTATGTTAATATATGAAATGATATGAATATACAATGTATGCATATGTATAAAATATGTAGGTAATGCATAGATGCATGAATGAAATGAATGTTTGCAATATGTTAATATAAATACAAGTATCTAATATGCATGAATGTAAGTATAATATAATACAAGTATACATGTTGTATCATGTAAATATAATATACATGATATGTATGTATGCATGTATACAAGGTAAGTATGTATGTATTTCTATAAACTGAGTTAACCTATAACCTGTTACACACATGGATTCATACACCCTTTGACATCATGTATCCCATGTCACATACACCTACCTATCACTAAATTTTAGAACATTAACACATATCCTTTCACACACATGCCAAACACACACATACTCACTTACTCTTTTATCTCTCTTTCTATATATATATATATGTATGTGCCTATATATATAGCTTTCCTATATATATCTATGTATATGAATATCTGAATGTGAATAATATATATACATTATATGACTAAGTTTGTGTGCCTTGTTAGCTTATGGTTTAGTTTTGTACTTGGTTTAGCAAGTGACTTAGGCTATGAGTTAGTAGCTATCTTGGATACTTGATTTGCATATACTTAGTTTGTTTAGACCTAAAATAACTAGTTTGACCTAATTTAGATTTGTTAGACCTAGTTTGACCATAGTTGACCTAGGTTTGACTTTCATGGTTGACCGGAGTTGACCTAGAGTTGTTTTGACTTAGAAGAACCTAGGATAAAATAGATTGCTTGTAGAGATTTATTTATTACAAATTGAACACCTTGTAACCTGTGTTGCTTTAAATAGGACTTTGTGGCTTCAGTTGGACCCCCTATACTTATCAGCTGTTCAGGTTATCATGCGAGTACATTCTCTGATCATTTCATATCCTGCTTAGAATTATTTCCTGCATTAAATTACTTTACTTGATACTGTCACGTTGGTCACGCGGATTAGTACTATATGGATTCCTTCTTGAGATGTTATCCCTTCAGGGAGCATCGGGGTACTCTATGTTCTGTGCGTTTCACTTACATGGCGTATCACTATGCTTCTTTGGTTCTTTGATCACTTGTGACATATACCCATATGATTACAGAGTCTTCTTTGAATCCTTATTCCATTTATGGGACTATTATGTACCACCCTTTGGGGGCTTATCACCCTTCGGAGGCTTACCACCCTTCGGGAGCTGTTACATAGAATCATAACATAACCTGGTTGGATCCTTGTGTATTAATTAGGGGTTCGGGGGAGTATAAATAGCCATGTGAACAATTCTAAAGTAGAATAGCCATGTACGCCTCTTTAGTATAGCCATGTGCAAATCAAGCCGTTCACATGTCGACTTTGTACTCTAAATCACTAGTCACTGGTAGCTCTCTACTTATAGTAGATATTTCTATTACAGTTCTCTCTTTGTTTACATACTGTATTTCCTTCAGTATCTATATCTTACTTTACTGCATGATTATATTTTCTAACCTGCTATGAACTGTTGAGATGTACTGTGCTCGCTCCTGTCCTGACTGGACCTGTTGATAAATTTTACAGATAGCTTGGAGGTTGCCTGCTAGCCTAGAGAAGACACATTAGAGGTTGTTTAGTTAGCTATTTTTAGTTGTCTGGAGTTGTATTTACTTTATGGATTACTATATTTGAGCTTTGTGACGTATTTTTGGGTTTGTGTATCTTAGACACTTAGACTTCTATCTGCTGTATCTCTTTTGGATTTCATGTTTTATCTATCTTCCATTATGCTCTACCTTAGATGTGATTGAGTTTACATTCTGCTATGTCACCCCCATTCGGGGAGTATAAACTGCATAGCCTTATACTGTTAGATATATGTGACCTAGGACAGCGTTCTACCGCCGACACTGCGACATAGGCTGGACGTACCCACGTCTCGTGCCCTAACTCTAGGGTGCGGGTCGTGACACATTCTTTGTTGACACTTCCAGGGAACATGAGTTCTGTGACGTGACTCGGTTCCAGGCTATTGTCAACTCCTTCGTCGATCAGAGATTTGCGCAGACGGGTCGCTTAGCTAGCTCTCTACCTCGAGACCCTTCTCTTTCTGGCTACCGTATTGATGATGAGGCGGTCCACTCTCTGTTCTAGCCAGGGAACGCTTACGATTGGTATCGTACTTCTGGTGCCCCTCATCATACTTCTAGAGCTGGTACTTCTGGAGCTGGTCCATCTGGACATGCTGGCGCTGCAGCCGATGACGATGATGATGAGGATGATGATTTTTAAGATGTTACATATTGAGACGATATTTTTGTCTTATGTTTACTTAAAAATGCTCCAACATTCCAAGATATTATAAGCACTCTTTATTTTAGTTATTATCCGTGACTCTTCATAGACACATGTTTTTTTTATTATGCCTCAGTTTGGTATATGTTTCATTTAGTTCACTTATTCAGCTCAGCATTTTATTTGTTTAAGCTTTATTTTATCATTATCTCTCTTTTTATGCTTCCATATAAACTGTCTGTGACAAATACCATGCCTGTGTTGTTTATACAATATCTTTTTTAACTGTTTATACCATGCCTGTGATGAATGTTTTATATATTTCTTTCTTGTGTTTCTTCACTGTGTGTTACTTATGCATTTATTGCGGGGGAGCTTTCTCTTTTGCAATTATTTTGCTAAGTGACAACGGGGAGAAATAGGATCTAACATCTTCATGAATGCAGAATGCAGGTTATGAACAATTTTTGTTTTCTCTGGTATTACCCATTTTTGAATTGATCCATACTTAGATGTTATATCGACAAGGTTTGTCAATTATCAAATTTGGGGAGATTGTTGGCCCATTAGTCATGGTCAAACCTGATTTTAATAATTGATCAAACTCTGTCTCGATATAAATGCAAGGCAATTCAGATATTTACCTACGACGTTTTGGACATTGCTCAACAATGGATATTTACTATGTTCAAGACCGAAGCTGTTCCGAAGCTGTTTGTCATTCAGAATGTATTTCCTTCAAACTAATATAATTTTTTATTTATTGAGTCTAGGAATACATTGTATCCCAAGTCGTACTTGCAAATAGACTGTCCGGAATCATTTTTTAAAATCACCCTATCCTTTTAAAATTGACCTATGTTTTTGAAAAATATCCTTTTTACAAAAAGCTTCTGAAGGACTTTTCAAAAAGCCAAAATGATTTTCTTAAAATCAACTAGCAGAACCCTAGCAGAACTCAGCCAGAGTTCGGCCAGGTTGAACGTTATGTGAACGTTTGATTTGGAACTTGGTCACCCTTCAGTTGCGGTTTGTTACAAAGAGTTCTGTCCGAATTCTGTCCGAATTCTGTCAGAGTTCTGTCTTTGGAAAAACTATAAATAGAGAAATATTTCGATCATTTAAAATCACCAATTCACTTTCAATCTCTTCTCTTCTAAAGCTTACATTTTCTCCAAAGAGTTCTCAAAAGCTTACATTTTTAAATCCCAAACCTGTTACAATCCTCTAGTCAATTTGCCAGTGCGGTACGGTCTAGAAGTTTCAGAGCGGTTGTAATCAGAGGCTTGATTGAAGAAACAACTCTTCACAATTGAAGTTGGTCGAGTTCTTCGTATCAAAGCTCGCGTCTGTAGAAGTTGCAAGGACTTCTTATGAAAACTTACAGAATTTTCCAATAGTGGATTCAACTGGAAGCTAGAGTTCTTCCGACTAGACTAGTCCTCACAAGAGGTAAACCAATATAAATCTCGATGTTTGCATTTGCCTTCTGATCACTTTTCATTACTGTCATTTACTTTGTGATTATTTTTATATTTGTGATCTAACTGCTAACGAGATTTTTAATTAGCAATATTCCGCTGCCTACTCTATTCACCCCCCTCTAGAGTATTCTGCTTTACGATTTCGTTCCTACAAAAACTATATATTGGGTCAAATGGTTTTGATCGATGTCGAGTCCCAAACTCACGTTGGAAGTTAGCTATAGAATTACGATAAATAATCAAATGGCCTAAATTTGACCCGGAGTTGTGCGAAGTCAAAAGAATGTTAGGGAAGAAGTTTGGATGGGAGTTGGTATATCAAATTGAAGGTGGACTTGTCTACTTCAAAACTCATGAAGGATATTTTGAAAGATTAGCATTTCTTGTGCTTCAAAAATTAAAGCTACGGAAAATACATCTAAAATCATAATTAAGAATAAAATCTAATCTAATAAATAACCATATAAAATAAAAGTAAAAAATTAATTCCCAAAAATCAGGGTTCTTACAAGAGGTGTATAGACAGTTTCCTGTAATGTTAGTACTTTCTGACAGATATAAGACATATATGTTGCCCTCTCTTATTCCCTCAAAAGAGATTATTCCAGAAGATTTATCATAAATGAATCATTTATCCTTAACAAAATTAATTCCATAGCCATGATCAGTCAACTGACTTATACTTTGTAGGTTATATTTTAATTCTGTTACTAAACATACATCTTTAATAATAGGAGAGGGAGAAGTACATATGTCGTCATTACCGATTATATGTTCTTTTAAATTGTTTCCAAAGGAGACATAGCCTTCTTTCTTCATCGATAGAGTTACAAACAAAGTATTATCGCCCGTCATATTCTGGAGCAACCACTATCGAGAATCCATTTACTTCTAATGGGAGGAGAAAGGTCCACCTATAACACAAGTTGAAGATGTAACCTTCGGTACCACTGTCACGCCCCAGTACCGGAATACTGAGGGTAACTAGGCCAGCTACACCATATGAGGTATACAAACATCATACAACAATCGTGGTTGTCAAGAGACAAGGGGGTGCACGCTACAATCAAGTCTCCTATAGTCTCACAAGGCGTACCCGACAGTTTATCAAAATGATTCATGAGCCTAGCTATTCAAAATGATAAGCTAGTACCGAGAGTCAATAGTACATAACTATAGTCAGCTGTAATCTGATTTAATTATAATTATGTAAGGAACTAAATGTCCAGAACAGCCAGCCAAACAGGTGCCGGTAGCTAAACGCCAAGTACAAAATGAAAGATATCAGAGTGGTGAAGAAAAAACCCACTCATGGTCCCTGGCGCCCATGCTCCTGGTGTGCACCATTATTCGGGTAGAAGGCTGGATCCTCAGGCGCTGCTACGATATCTGGCCAAACAAAACCAGCGGGGTCAGGCCCCGAATAGCAAGTACCACAAGGGCGCACATAATAAATAAAACAAAACCCAGCGAGTAAATTAAGACCCGATTCAAGAGTTATAGGCTTATACCATATCATCGAGACAATACGACACCCTTACAACCAAACAAGGACAAACGGTGCCAATATCATACCGAGACAAGATATAACCTATAACCAAAGGCATGTAAAGGGATTCTGATCGCAACTTCGGTCTATAGCCTATCGCAGCACAATAGTCCAACCCAACAACCAAACAAGGACATGGGTTGGACCACGCACCACGATAGTCCATGTTCCTCAGTTTCTAACAGAAGAAAACATATCACAAACAAGTCGGCTTACAAGCGGCCAATCAATCCTACGGCTATCTATGATTTGTCTGGATTATCCCAGTAATGCAATATATAGGAATCCTCTGATCGTATCGCATCCAAGCAGGGCTAGCCAATCCATTATATATATATATATATATATATATATATATATATATATATATATATATATATATATATATATATATATATATATATATATAAAAAATATATATATATATATATATATATATACACACACGTAGTACTTTGATTATGCACCGGTCCCCCATAAGGCTACCGTGCTAAAATATATAACACATAGCACGTATGTCACGACCCTCTCCTGAATAATCAGACACGAGTCGGATACGCCAGCCTACGTTGGAAGACACAACGCAGTAAGTTGTACAATCTAAAGAAAACTCCAAGATACAAGGTACATAAAACAATATAGCTGCTATACACGTTCCCAATATCACCACAATCCACAAGTTATTAAATATAATTAAAGGAATGCTAAATGCCGGAGACATATCCGGTAACCAGAATAAAATATACAATCCTGAAAACTCAATTCAATATACATGATACAAACTCTAAATAAAACTAGAAAATGATCTAATCTAGAGCACTCCAATTTAAGTCCATCCTGAGACACGACTCCATCCAGGCTTTGGGCTCTGGCCCATAAAGAAGATAAAACAACATCAAGTATACCTGCAATGTATCCTGTCAAGAATAAAGCAAAGTACAACCCTGACAAGAAGCACTAAACAAAGTAAACTGAAATGCATGAAAAAGGAGCTACAATGTGAACTATAGTACAAGAACAGGAATATGAAACTGAGGTGCATTAATAACGATAAAACTATAGTATCAGATCCTGAACAATTCTCACTCTACTTTTTCAATATTTTCAAAATCCTAAATTTATTTTCTGATTAATGATTAATTCTTTCATTAATTTTCAAATAACAAGTTTTATAACTATTTTAGAGGGAATTGAATTAGAGCAGGATTTCAAATTTTTAAAATTTGTTGTAACCAACTATTAGTGGTCCTCACCTTTTCTAACTAATTTTGAAGGATTCATGCAATATGTGAAAATGGTAGGTTATGTGTTAATAGGCCAATAAGTGGAGGGGGCTTTTTGCTTAAATTTCTTTTTCCTATTTATTAACACTCTTTAGTGGAGAGAGAGAAGCCACTCCTCCACTCTCAGCTAAACTTTCAGAGAGCCGAGCTCTCGTTCTCCAAATTTTCCCCTTTCCAATTCCTGTGGAGAACATCCATGGCGACGACAACGAAGAGTGGATCGATCTTCTCCGGTGATCGTCGCAACATCAGTTTGATTTCGCAATCGAGTAAGTTGTTAGCATGTTCTAGTCGATCTCTGATTCTATCTTCCTTGATCTGAATTCATTTTTTTGTGTGAATTATAGTTTGAGGACAGTAGATCTCGAGAGTTTTCCTTAACACTCCTGATCTGTTCTAGATTTGATCCCTACGATCAATCGGAAGGTAAGGATAATTATTTGAACTGGTGATTTCATTTGTGTTCTTTTCTTGATTTTGTTCTTCATCTGGTATTGAGAAGATAGATCGAGATTTGGAAATTTGAAGTGAATCTGGAATTATTGAATCTTTTGCTCTGTTTTCCATTGGAGTTTCAATTCTTATTTCGTTTTTGGTTGTGGAGTTCTTTTCTGAATTTGATTATTTTCTCGAAGTTTTGGTTGGGATGCCGATCTAATTTTGATCAGTACATCTTGGAGTTAAATTTCTGAAACTCTTGGTTTCAAAAAAACAAAGCAGACGTAGGAAATTAACTATGTCGTTTTGTTCACCACATGTTCGATAAAATGTTACAGAGAACCGAAGATCTCATCTGTACACGGGACCTACGTATCCGACATGTTATCTGTGTCTCTATTTTCTATCAAATGATTACTTCAGGTAATTTCTAATCGATTATTGTTTAATTGAGTGATTCGTGCCTAGTTGATGTGGAGCTTAATATTACAGTATTTAAGTTCGAGCTTACTATGTCCAAGTTGTTGTGGTATCGATGGTTGCTGTGTCAGTTGGGGTCATGTCCGAGTTGGATGCTGAAATAATGTCAAGGGGAGGGGATGCATGGCTTAGCTTTTGTTTGTTTAAAGTTATAGTTAATTTTGTGTGGGGTGTTCATTTTGAATTTATGACCGTTAGAGTACTAGCATTCTTGATTCATTTTTTGGACAAATGGAGTATGGCTGGTTTATGTAAGCCTACATGAAGGATAGGCTTGTGAGCACATATTGCTCAAATACTGTTAACTCAAAATTCTTTCTGTTATGAGTCAGTTCTTTGTAAGTGACTGTATGGATTCAATTACAACTTGCAATGATTTTGATGCTTTGTTGGCTCGACATCATGAAATTATGGAGTTTGATCTTATGGGCTAGTTGGAAGTATCAGTCCGTGAATGTAAGTAGTTTTATAATTGATGTAAGTAAGTTTAATGCTTGTTAATTATACAGGGTGAATTGTCAGTTGGGATATTATGGTATGTATCATCAGTTCTATAGACAGTAATGAAAGGATAGAAGGACAACTTGACAATTGGATAGTTCACATTAGTTTAAATAGCAGTCGAGTTTTTCCCTATCATTAGTTCTTATGGATACATCATATATTGTGTCACTTTTCTAGAATTTAAGTCTATATTTTCTCTATAAGTATCTTAGATTAATGTTGTTTCCCTGGAAACTCTGTTTTGATGTTGCCTATATAACTCGGTTTTTAAATAGCAAATTTGTGAAATGAGTATATTATGTTAGTTACAAGAATTTTGATAAGTAATGGGTAGAAACCTAACCCTTTAGTATTACTTTACCTTCAGCCAAGTTAAAGAAACAAGAAGTTGACTAAGACTTGTTTTGAATTTAACTAATTAATGCATCCTATAAACACTTTATGAATAAATAGGAGTTACAAGATGAATGATTAGAACTGTTTATATTTAATCAATTGTAAAATTATTAAATAGGAGGACATCCAGCATTACTATCCCCACTTGATCACCCTGAGCAAGACAAGTATACTCCTCGGACTTGTCCATTACTTCATGTCTTGTATTCATGCTTGTATCTTCTTGTTGACACGATACTTCACGAGTTTGTCTGGTATCTTATTTCCTGAGTTTACTTGTGTCTGGGAGGGAAAATACTACAGATGTGTGATCAAACCCGAGCTACAATTCATGTGAGTAGCTTAGGCCCCGCATAGTGCACGCGGGTCTTGAGTCGTACGATTTCATGTTCCATGTTCTACCCAAGCCGATCACATACTTTGGATGTATTTCGATATATTACACACGTCAGGTTCATTGTATATTTCATGATCAGGTTTCATTTCATGTTCCCTGTATTCCCTGTATTTACTTCTCAATATTCATGTTCAAGTTTCATTGCATGTTCTTATTTCCCGTACTTTATTTTTTTCTTATATTCATTTCCATATCATGATGTTCATGTTCATTTTCTTAGATATACTTAGCTCCGCTCCTGACTAGAATATGTTGCAGGTGAGATGGAGGCTATCTGAGACACTTATTACGGGAAGGAGCCTGGAGGCACCTATGAGCTAGCCAGTGTTGCTCTAGACTTATAGGCTGAGGAGGCCTAGTACCTACCTTTTTAGTTTTATTTGGACTTTGTATTAGAGACATCAGTTTACATTTCATTTGCTGAAAATTGTAGTAACTCTTAGATATGTACTTTGATTCTGGGATTCAATATTATAGATGTTGTGGTTTATATTCATTCTTATCTGGACTCGTTGATTTCCCTAGAGATTGGTACTGCTTAATTCATCGTGTCTAACGATGAAGGGTAGGCGTGTCCAACTCGTGTCTGATTATTCGGGAGCGGGTCGTGACTTGTTTTTAGTGGTGGCCAATACAGGTCTATCCTAATGGTACCTAGGTATTAGTGTACTATTCGAGGACTTGATTAAACTAGGGAAACTTGATCACAGCATAGGAAAAATCAGAAAATAAGGGTGTATCAGGCATATCAGGTACATTGACATTATAAAAATATTATTTATTTTTAGGTTTTAGGGTTTGTCAATCAACGAAGTTTTCTTTCTATTGTAGGATGGTCAATACAAGGAAGACCGCAGATTAGCTCGGAGTTGCAAGTAGTACAGGACAGTATGCACCATACGTTCCGGTAGAGCAGCTTTCGCCACAGCCTCCTATCTTTCCTCCGTTGCCCCTGACGATGAGGTTCGACGATGCCCAGGTGATGGCCATGTTCCAGCAGTTCATGGAGGCTCAGAACCACTAGGCCGCATAGTTTCGAGCGACAGTCGTGGATGCACTCAGGACTCGAGAGGCGACAGCACCAGTACCGGTAGCATCTCCAGCACCAGTAATACGGAGACCGGGGACCGCCAGAGACTACAAGAACCTCTGTCCGATAGATTTCTGGGGCCATGAGGGCATCGTATACGCAAATGAGTGGCCAAAAAATGCGGAGCGGACGCTGAAGATGGCGAGGATTTCTGATGACTTGAAGGTGGAAGTTGTGAGTATACGACTTTTTGATCTTGCCAGAGCCTGGTACCGAGAGGAGCCACAGTTAGCTGCACCCCAGGTTCTTTGGACAGACTTTAAAACTCTGTTCAAGGAGAAGTTCTTCCCCGACATTGAGCGAGACGAGCTTCGGATGCAGTTCGAGGCATTGCAGCATGGGACCATGACGGTGCCAGAGTATACATCGGAGTTCACCCGACTCAGCAGGTTCGCAGAGAACCTAGTCGGCACACCAGAGGAGAGGGCTTGGAGGTTCAAGAAGGGCCTCACCAGAGAGTTGTGGCATGCAGTGGCGGTCAGCCAGACGACGACTTATTGAAGCATTCTTAAGATTGCTCAGGCTGTGCAGAAGGAGATGGACTCGAGGCCCAAGAGGTATAGGGACATCGGCAGTAGCAGCTATCAGGCACCGACGAAAAGGACTCAGATTCAGACTTAGGTAAGGCCACCACAGCCGACAGCAGTTCAACATTGTCCTGCCAGAGCTCCAGCAGTTTAGCAGCATCAGAGATAGCAGGGGATCACTTGTCCATACTGTCATAGGCTAGGACACCATGTTGAGGTCTGTCGCAAGAGGCTCAAACTTTGCCTATTCTGTGGATCAGAGCTCATCAGATGAGAGACTGCTAGCAGGCCACAACCAGACTAGCAGAAGGACCCCGAGGAGCTGGAGGACCACCACCTGCACCACCCAGAGCACTACCTACTTCACCCTAGAAAGGACCAGCTCTACCACCTCGGTAGCAGAGATTTGCACAGCACTAGCATCAGCAGAGAGGAGGACCACAGCAGGGACGTGCTTACGTCATGGCCACAGTCGAGGAGGATGAGGCAGCTCCAGATGTTATTACAGGTTCGATCATTTTATATTTATTTTCTGCCATTGCATTATTTGATTCTGGAGCCACACATAACTTTGTATCATATGAGTTTCTGCATAGACATGGCTTCATACCTAAGCCCACTAGGAGAAACTGTCAGATAATGACATGAGAAGGAGTAGTGCCAGTTAGTGAGATGGTTGATTTCCCTATCACTATAGCTGGGAGGTAGCTTAGGGCTCGACTTCTAGTGATGCCGTTGCCTGGATTTGATATAGTCCTTGGCATCGACTGGTTGAGTGAGCAGTTTGCTGTAATATACTGCCATGAAGGGAAGGTTACTTTCAGCCCGCCTACAGTTCTGCCGTTTGAGGTCAGAAGACAGATCGCAGAAAGGACAGAGGGAGTCTACTTCGGAGCAGTTGCAGAAGACCAGAAGTTGCCGCATCCGCTGATTGCAGAGTTTCTCGACGTCTTCCCCGAAGAGTTGCCAGGATTGCCGCCAGATCAAGATATGGATTTCAGCACTGACTTAGTGCCCAGATCAGCACCGAAGTTCCAGCATTGCTATAAGATCAACCCGAAGAAAGCTGTAGATTTGAAGGCCTAGATTGATGAGTTGGAAGGTAAGGGTTTTATTCGGTCCAGTGGTTCATCCTGGGGAGCACCGATACTCTTCGTGCCGAAGAAGGATGGGACTGTTAGGATGTGTATCGATTACCGTACACTCAATAACATCACCATCAAGAATAAATACCCGTTGTTGCGGATAGATGAGTTGTTTGATCAGCTCAGTGGGGCGAATGTCTTTTTAAAGATTGGCCTTCGGTCGAAATATCATCAGATGACGGTTCGGGAGTAGGATATTCTGAAGACAAATTTTAATACCCGTTATGACTAGTGTGAATTTTTGGTGATGCTGTTCGGACTCACCAATGCCCCAGCAGTGTTTATGAACTTGATGAATAAAGTTTCACAAGTATTTGGACAAGTTTGTCATAGTCTTCATTGACAACATTCTGATCTATTCGATGACCGAGGAGGAGCATGTGGAGCATCTACAGATTGTGTTGGAGATTCCGCGAAAGGAGAAGCTGTACGGGAAGTTCTCGAAGTACGAGTTCTTCTTGGACAGAGTGGAGTTCTTAGGGCATGTGGTGACTGTAGAGGAGATTTCTGTAGATCCCAAAAAGATTGAAGTTGTGGAAGCATGGGCACCTCCCAATTCAGTAGCAGAGATTCGTAGTTTCCTGGGGCTAGCAGGTTACTACCGAAAGTTCATGAAAGATTTTGCCAAGATAGCAGAGCCAATGACGAAGCTTACGTGGAAGGACGAGGAGTTCATCTGGAGCGACGCTTGCCAGTCAGCATTTGAAGAATTGAAGAGAAGACTCACTACAACACCAGTTTTAGCTTTGCTATTTGGATCTGGAGGATTCGTCAACTACAGTGATTCATCTGGGAAGGGCTTGGGATGTGTGCTTGAGCAGAATAAGAGGGTCATTGCTTATGCTTCTAGACAGTTGAGGCCTCATGAGAAGAATTATGCCATACATGACTTGGAGCTTACAGCAGTTATTTTTTTCTTAAAACTGTGGAAGCACTATTTATATGGAGAGAGAGTGGACATCTTCACGGACCATAAAAGCCTGAAGTATGTCTTCACTCAGAAGGAATTGAATATGAGGCAGCAAAGATGGCTGGAACTCATGATAGATTTTGACATCAATCTGCAGTACCCTCCTAGGAAGGCGAATGTAGTAGCAGATGCTCTCAGTCGATATCCTATTGCTATGTTCTTTACTATGGATCGGCATATTCTAGAGGATCTTGAGAGTGTGGGGATCGAAATTATTCTTTTGGGAGTTCGAGGACAGCTGATGCACATGCAGATACAGTCAGGACTGATAGAAAAGATCAAGGAGGTCCAGTTTCTAGATGAGGGACTCCGATGTCTCAGAGGCCAGGCAGAGGCAGGATTGCTCGACGACATCACCATTGCAGATGATGGATCCCTGATGCATGAAAACCAGTTGTGTGTGCCCAATAATTTACGGGAGGAGGTTATGCAGGAGGCCCACCAGTCTCAGTATTCTATTCATCCTGGATCTGCCAAGATGTATATGGATTTATGGGAGTATGTTTGGTGGTATGGGATAAAATGAAAAGTTGCCAGATTCATTTCTAGATGCCTTGTGTGCCAGCAGGTTAAGGCGGAGCGCCAGAGACTAGCAGGACTACTCCAGCCTTTACCTATTCCGGAGTGGAAGTGGGAACACATAACCATGGACTTTGTCTCTAGTTTACCGCGTACGCCCGGTGGCAAAGATGCTATTTGGGTTATCATGGACAAGCTGACGAAATCTGCTCACTTTATTCCGTTCAAGGTAGGGCTATCGACCGAGAAGCTTGCAGACGTCTATATACGTCAGATTGTGCGGATCCACGGAGTGTCCATGATCATCATTTCAGACAGGGACAGTCGCTTTACATCACATTTCTAGAGGAGTCTACAGCTGAGCTTGGGTTCACAGTTGAAGTTCAGCACCACATATCATCCTCAGACAGACGGGCAGTCCGAGAGGACCATTCAGACACTGAAGGATATGCTGCGGGTTTGTACACTTGACTTCAGCGGTTCCTAGGAGGATCACTTGCATCTTGTGAAGTTTTCCTATAACAACAGTTATCAGGCTAGCATCGAGATGACACCGTTCGAGGCACTGTATGGGTACAGATGTCGCACACCTTTATCTTAGGACGACGTTGGCGAGAGGACTTTGCTTGGGCCAGAGATGGTGGTAGACTCAGCCAAAAAGGTCAGACTGATTTGAGAGTGTATCAGAGTTGCACAGGATCGACAGAAGCACTGGGCGTACAACAACAGACAGCCACTGGAGTTTGCAGTTGGAGATAGGGTATTCCTATATATCTCACCGACCAGAGGTACCATTCGTTTTGGCAGAGACGGGAAGCTCAGTCCGAGGTACATTGGACCCTTCGATGTGTCGGCACGGATTGGCGAGGTGGCGTATCGACTAGCGCTTCCTGCTAGCTTGGAGGGAGTACACGATGTCTTTCACGTGTCCCAGCTTCGATGCTACATTCCAGATCTGAGCCATGTGGTGGACTACTCAGAGTTAGAGGTGGGTCCGAGCTTGACCTATGAGGAGCAGCCGGTGGAGATCCTTGATCGGAGGGAGAAGCATCTGCGGAGCCAGACTATACCGCTTGTTCGATTCATGTGGAGACATCACTCTCCCGGAGAGTCCACGTGGGAGTGCGAGGACGAGATGCGGGAGCGATATCCCAATTTGTTTGCTTGATTGTATTGTTTGTTTTGAGAATGTTAAATATATGACTTGTGTTTAAAACATTCATTAGTTGTGTTCTCACTTTTGAGATTTCATTTTGTTCTTCAATTTTGAGGACGAAAGTATTTTAAGGGGGGAGATTTGTAGCTCTATTTTTTAGTATTTTCGAAATCCTAAATTTATTTTCTGATTAATGATTAATTGTTTAATTGATTTTCAAATAATAAGTTTTATAACTATTTTAGAGGGAATTGACTAGAGCAGGATTTCAAATTTTAAAAATTTATTGTAACCAACTATTAGTGGTCCCCACCTTTTCTAACTGATTTTGAAGGATTAATGCAATATGTGAAAAGGGCAGGGGTTTATGTGTTAATAAGCCAATAAGTGGAGGGGGCTTTTTGCTTAAATTCCTTTTTCCTATTTATTAACACTCTTCAGTGGAGAGAGAGAAGCCACTCCTCCACTCTCAGCTAAACTTTCAGAGAGCTGAGCTCTTGTTCTCCAAATTTTCCCCTTCCCAATTCCTGTAGAGAGCAGCCATGGCGACAACGACGACGAGTGGATCGGTCTCCTCCGGTGATCGTCGTAACATCAGTTCGATTTCGCAATCGAGTAAGTTGTTAGCATGTTCCAGTCGATCTCTGATTCTATCTTCCTTGATCTGGATTCATTTTTTTGTGTGAATTATAGTTTGAGGACAGTAGATCTCGAGAGTTTTCCTTAACGCTCATGATCTGTTTTGGATTTGATCCCTACAATCAATCGGAAGGTAAGGATTATTATTTGAACTGGTGATTTCGTTTGTGTTCTTTCCTTGATTTTGTTCTTCATCTGGTATTGAGAAGATAGATCAAGATTTGGGAATTCGAAGTGAATCTGGAATTGTTGAATCTTTTGCTCTATTTTCCATTGGAGTTTCGATTCTGATTTCATTTTTGGTTGTGGAGTTCTTTTCTAAATTTGATCTTTTTCTTGAAGTTTTGGTTGGGATGCTGATCTAATTTTGATCAGTAGATCTTGGAGTTACATTTATGAAACTCTTGGTTTTGAATAAATAAAGAAGACGTAGGAAATTGATTCTGTCGTTTTGTTCACCATATGTTTGATAAAATATTGCAGAGAACCGGAGATCTCATCTGGACACGAGAGCTACGTATCCGACACGTGATCTGTGTCTCTACTTTCTATCAGACGATTACTTCAGGTAATTTCTAATCGATTATTGTTTAATTGAGTGATTTGTTCTTAGTTGATGTGGAGCTTATTATTACAGTATTTAAGTTCGAGCTTGCTGTGTCCGAGTTGTTGCGGTATCGATGGTTGTTGTATCAGTTGGGGTCGTGTCCAAGTTGGATGCTGGAATGATATCGAGGGGAGGGGATGCATGGTTGAGCTTTTGTTTGTTCAAAGCTGTAGTTAATTTTGTGTGGGGTGTTCATTTTGAATTTATGACTGTTAGAGTACTAGCATTCTTGATTCGTTTTTTTGGGCAGATGGAGTATGGCTGGTTTATGTAAGTCTGTGTGAATTCTGTTATGAGTCAGTTGTTGGTAAGTGACTCTGTATGGATTCAATTGCAACTTACAATGATTTTGATGCTTTGATGGCTCGACATCATGAAATTATAGAGTTTGATCTTATGGGCTAGCTGGAAGTATCAGTCCGTGAATGTTAGTAGTTTTATGATTGATGTAAGTAAGTTGAATGATTGTTAATTATACAGGGTGAACTGTCAGTTGGGATGTTATGGTATGTATCTTCAGTTCTGTAGATAGTAAAGAAAGGATAGAAGGACAACTTGACAATTAGAATAGTTCACATTAGTTTACATAGCAGTCGAGTTTTTCCCTATCATTAGTTCTTATGGATACATCATATATTGTGGCACTTTTCTAGAATTTAAGTCTATATTTTGTCTATAAGTATCTTAGATTAATGTTGTTTCCCTTGAAACTCTATTTTGATATTGCCTATATAGCTAGGTTTTTAAATGGCAAATTTGTGAATAGAGTATATTATGTTAGTTACAGGAATTTTCAAAAGTAATGGGTAGAAACCTAACCCTTTAGTATTACTTTACCTTTAGACAAGTTAAAGAAATTACAAGAAGTTGACTAAGACTTGTTTATAATTTAACTAATAATGTATCTTATAAACACTTTGTGAATAAATAGGAGTTACAAGATGAATGATTAGAACTGTTTAGATTTTAATCAATTGTAAAATTATTAAATAGGAGGACATCCAACATTACTATCCCCACTTGACCACCATAAGCAAGGCAAGTATACTCCTCGGACTTGTCCATTACTTCATGTCTTGTATTCATGCTTGATCTTCTTGTTGACACGATACTTCATAAGTTTGTCTGGTATCGTGTTCCCTGAGTTTACTTGTATCTGGGAGGAGAAATAATACAGATGTGTGATCAAACCCGAGTTACAATTCATGTGAATAGCTTGGGCCCCGCATCGTGCACGCTGGTCCTGAGCCGTACCATTTCATGTTCCATGTTCTACCCAAGCCGATCACACACTTTGGATGTATTTCGATATATTGCACACGTCAGGTTCATTGTATATTTTATGATCAGGTTTCATTTCATGTTCCCTGTATTCCCTGTATTTACTTCTCAGTATTCATGTTCAGGTTTCATTTAATGTTCTTATTTCTCGTACTTTATATTTTTCCTGTATTTATTTCTATATTATTATGTTCATGTTTATTTCCTTGGATATACTTAGCTCCGCTCCTGACTAGGATATGTTGCAAGTGAGATGGAGGCTATCTGTGACACTTATTACGGGCAGGAGCGTGGAGGCACCTATGAGCTAGCCAGTGTTGCTCTGGACTTAGAGGCTGAGGAGGCCTAGTACCTACCCTTTTAGTTTCATTTGGACTTTGTATTAGAGATATCAGTTTACATTTCATTTGCTGGAAATTGTTATAACTCTTAGATATGTACTTTGGTTCTGGGATTCGATATTATAGATGATGTGCTTTATATTCATTTTTATCTGGACTTGTAGTTTTTCTTAGAGATTGGTACAGCTTACTTCATCGTGTCTAACGACGAAGACTGGACGTGTCTGACTGGTGTCCGATTATTCGGGAGCAGATCGTCACAACAATAAACTAGACTTTAGTGTAAAATGCATTTGAAATAACTATCAGAATATGTGACCGACTGGGGTAGTACAGGGTACAAGAGCACAGGAGCACAAGAATAAGGGTACGACTTAGAGTCCCATATGCACGATGTGAGACCTAATTAAGCTATTAATCAATGCCTAGCTAATATAGGATTGGTCACATATCTGTTGTATTTTTCCACCCCAATGCACAAGTAAAGAACACTGAACAATGAACAATGAACTATGAACAATGAACAGTGAGCAATCGTGTGTACAATATGTCCTATATATGGGAACATGAAGTAAGACAAAAATACAGAGTAAAGAGTTCGAGTCGATGTACTTGCCTTGCTTTTGAAGATCGAGAATAGGAGAAGGATTTGTATGTCCTCCTGCTAATGGGTACAAGATGATTAAGTTCTAATTTAAAGACATTTATCTAAATAAATAATTTGCTAATCAAGCTAGCTTTTTAGGGCTAACTTGTTAATTATCTATATACTAGCTACAATAAAATAAATAACTTTAACCAAAACTTAATATTATGAAAATTATATTAGCAAAGGACCCTTTTATGATTATAACCTATTTGCTAGTTAAAACATAGCATAAATTAGCTAAATATTTTAGTAAAATATTAGTAGCTGGAATAACACTAGCAGTTTAGCCAATCCATCATATAAATATACAAAAATGTTTATCAACTATATTTAGAAGAACAATCATAATACTAATAATGATAGTACGGACTATACTAAAAATTATAGAAAAAAATGATCAAAACCCATTTACTGCACACTGAACACACTTAGAGACCAACCTACAAAACACTCAACTCCTACAGACCAGTCACACACACAGAGACAGAGACTATAATCAGTTAACAGCCAAACCCAAAATTTATATACAAGAGCCCTCTACAATGATGACACTCAGAGGCTCAACTCACTTGCTGCATAAACCAAGTCCACACAAAACTAGAAGACACAACTGCACCTAATTTTTTTAAATATAATGGTATGTCCCCATGCTGGCTTGTCTACACTTATACAATTCAAACACAAATAGCCAAAAGTTTGCAGGTTCAGAAAGTTGAATTTAACTGCTCAATGAACTCTTAAATAAGTGAACATTCTAAAATGAACACCTATTCTACCGCCAACACTTGCAGACCCTAAGTTCAACTTAGACACTTTCAAATTCTGTCCTAGTCTAATAGATTCAAACAACAACATAATTACAAATAATAGTTTGAATGAATTCAATAGCTATCCCATCTTTAGAGGTGCAGTAGGTATTCGAATCCGTGCCTAGTTATAACAACCAAGCAATGTGCAGTCGAGACCTCCCACACCTTGGTATAGACTCCTCCAACTTGTCTCTACTTCAGACTTGATCCCTGCCTGGCTAATGCCATACTTCAAGAACTGCTTCTCCTTATTCTTCTGCACCTATCTCGGTCGACCCACTGCTACTGACACTCACACGAGCACCAACAGATATCGGATATGAACTAGTGTTGGACACGAACATTACTAGGCAAGAACGAAAGGTCGGACACAAATCACCAAACACCCTGCATCCCGACCACACCCCCGTCCAATCGCCTATTAATTCTAGCTACAAATTAAACAAACACTACCAAAATACACCCAATTAGCGACGGATATTTAGCGACAGAAATTTTCTGTCGGTGTTAACGACGGCTAGGTGGCCGCTCAGCGACTGAGTACCGACTACACGCCTTTGCCATTTATTATTTTAATTTTAGGAGGAGGAATGGTCGCACGTCCGTCGCTAGACTGTCGGAATTATAGCGACGGATCCCCAGTCGTCGCTACGTAGTCGCTTATTTGGCGGAAATTGTGTAGAGAATTGGCGGGACATATCTTCGACTACGTAGCGACGGATATTCAGTCGGATAATCAATAATAGCGACTACTTGGCGACGGATTATGAGCAGTCGCTATGCCGTCGCTAAATTTACGTTCCAGACGTAAATGAAAAGACGGGGGGAACTTTTAGCATTCCTCCCAAATTCAATCTCTCTTCTCTCTCTCTCTCTGTCTCTCTCTCTCTCTCTCTCTCTCTCTCTCTCTCTCTCTCGTACGGCTCCGGTGAACGACGTTGGCGTCCTCTCCCCTCTCTCTCCCGAAGGTAATCCCCTCTCTCTCTCTCTCTGTGTCGCGGTGTCGACGTAGGGGCAGCGGAGGCGGCGGGCTTGGGGACATTCGGGCTTGGGGCAGGGGCGTCGGGGGCTGGGCGGCGGGCTTGGGGCGGGGGCGTCGGGGGCTGGGCGGCGGGCTTGGGGCGGGGGCGTCGGGGGCTGGGCGACGGGCTTAGGGTGGGGGCGTCGGGGGCTGGACGGCGGGCTTGGGGCGACGGGCTTTGGTCGGGGACGGCGAGGGGCTTTGCTTATCAAATTCATCTGAGTTTATATATTGGCTAAATAATGTGTTATCCATATTGTGTATTATCCATTAGTTTGGTGGTGTTTGGATTAGTAAATGTGAATATGGAGTTTGGATTCATGGTGTATATGTTCACTGTGTCAACGACAGTGCGAGTTCTTCATCTGCATAAGTCAGTTGTGTGCTTCTATATAGATGTATATATCTATATATGTAACTGTGATATACATATATATGTGTATGTGTGCTTTAGAGAGTGAGGAATGAAAGGCAGGCCTACCATGCCTATTAGCATGCAGGACGGCTTGGGGTGTAATGTGTGATTGTAGACATGGTAGGAATTATAGGTAATTAATGCTAGTGTGACTAGACTAAGGTAGTGCTTGCTAGATAATAAGGACACTCTAGTATCCTAACCAAGTTAATTTTAGACTAGATATTTAGGATATAGCTCCCATATCCTAGAAGTGGACTCTTACAATTTAGAAATAGATAGATTGACTCAGTTTGGTATCGGTATCGCACTATCGGTATCGGTATCGGTATCGCACTATCGGTCAAGGTTCACAATATCGGTATCGGAATCGGTTTCGGACTATTCCTATGAGTATTGGTATCGACGATATCGGTAGTATCGGCGGTATCGTATCGGAGTATCGGACTTTGGTATCGGAAAACAAATAATTATTAATAAATTATTTACATTTAAAAACATATATTTTATACATTTAGGCATAATTTTAAGTATTTCAGCGTTATTTCTTAGTAGTTTTGAAATTATATGAAATAGTAGTCACCCTTACCGATTGGTTTTGCCGAATTGACCGGAACAAAGACCCCCAATGTCGGTATCGGTCAATATTTGGTATCGGTCGGTATCGGATCGGAACATGCCAAACCGTATCGGTATCGGCCGTATCGGATCGGTATCGGCCGATACTTTAAACCATGCTATCGGTATCGAACTATCGGTATCGATATCGGTATCGCACTATCGGTATCGGTATCGGTATCGGTATCGCACTATCGGTATCGAACTATCGGTATCGAACTATTGGTATCGGTATCGGTATCGCACTATCGGTATCGGTATCGCACTATCGGTATCGAACTATTAGTAACAACTGTATTTAGATTTTTCTCTTCTCGAGCTAGAATACTAGCGGATCCACCAGTTACATGATTATATACTAATTATGTTTAGTTTGTCTTACTATACAGATTTTTACATCTAATCTGTGATGGATCGTTATTTCGTTGATCATACATGGATGTACAAACGACAACACGAGAGCAGAATAGGTGTGAGTGACGATTTTCAGGCAGGCGTGGAAGTGTTTCTTAAGTATGCCATGAGCAAAGCTCAGTTTATGGACGGTAACAAAATCAAGTGTCCATGTCGTAATTGTTGCAATAGACGTTACGAAGAAGTGGTGAGTGTAAGAGATCATTTGACCCGTAAGGGTTTCGTACGTAATTACGGCCTGTGGTCATCGCAAGGTGAACTATATGCCGAAAGACAGGTTGCGAATGCTGCTACTTATGCTTTTGATGATAATGCTGCAGCGGATTTTGTCGTCGATGACGACGAATGCTCCGTTGATTATGGAGACGTGCAGAACCTTGCACGAGATATGATGTACGACGCGGCAGGGCCTAATTTTGATCCGGAGGATCCTAATCCCGAGGCGAAGGAGTTCTATGATATGTTTCAGGATACTGAAACTTCTTTATATCCTGGTTGTGATCCACATTCCGTACTGTCAGTGACGATGCGTTTGTTGAACATAAAGTCCGATTTTAACTTGCCACAAACTTGCTATGATCGGATTACACAACTAATGAAGAAGGTGTTACCGAAGGAATCAAAAGAGCTTCCAAAAAAATTCTACAAGTCGAAGATGATGGTCCGACAACTGGGACTGGGGTACGACAAGATAGATTGTTGTCGCAACGGATGCATGTTGTACTACAAGGAGAACGAGGATGTAGAAAGTTGCCGCTTCTGTAATGCGGATCGTTATAAGGAAGTCAGGGGAAAAGGAAAGTCAACCAGAAAACGACGTCCTTACAAGTATATGCATTACTTGTCGATCACGAAGCGCTTGCAGAGGATGTATATGTCTCAGAATACAGCAGAACACATGACGTGGCACAACGAAGAACGCACAAAGGACGATGGAGAATTGTCACATCCTTCGGATGGAGAGGCGTGGAAATATTTCGATTTTTGCCATCCAGATTTTGCTGCAGAGCCCAGAAATGTACGCATGGGGCTATGTTCTGATGGATTCACCCCTTTCGGGCAGTCGGGATCTCAATACTCCTGCTGGCCGGTCATTCTGACCCCTTACAATCTGCCACCATGGATGTGTATGAAGACTCCTTATATGTTCTTGACAGCTATCATACCGAGTCCCAAAAATTCGACGAAGAATATCGATATATATTTACAGCCGTTGGTGGATGATATAAAACAGTTGTGGGAGATCGACGTCACGACGTATGATATTTCCAGGAAATAGAACTTTCAGATGAGAGCTTCACTGATGTGGACAATCAATGATTTTCCCGCATACGGTATACTGTCGGGATGGAGTACTCACGGCACCCTGTCTTGTCCGATATGCATACAAAATAGTAAGGCGTTCCGCCTTAAGCATGGAAGAAAAACTTCTTTCTTTGATTGTCATCGTAAATTTCTGCCCGCGAGTCATCCTTGGAGAAAGAACAAGGACGCATTCAGAGCTGGAAAACAAAAATTTTCTCATCCGCCTGCCAGATTGTCGGGATACGATATTTGGGAAGATGTAAAGGATTTGCCCACTGTAATGGAAGATCCATCGAACAATCGTGTCGATGGGTTCGGACAAACCCATAACTGGACCAAACGGAGTATCTTCTGGGACTTGCCTTATTGGAAAGATAATCTTATAAGGCATAATCTTGATGTTATGTATATCGAAAAGAATGTGTTCGATAATGTCTTCAATACCGTCATGGACATTAAAGGAAAGACGAAGGACAATCCAAAAGCAAGACAAGACATTGCCGAGATATGCAAGCGTCCTTATCTGAACTTGATACAAAGGGGAGCTGCTGGACAATTAAGTAAGCCGATAGCACAATACACATTGAGCAAGGAAGATAGATTAATAATCTGCAAGTGGGTATCTACTTTAAGATTTCTCGACGGCTATGTGTCGAATTTGTCTAGATGCGTTGACCTCAATGAACACAAGCTAACGGGAATGAAGAGTCATGACTGCCACGTGTTTATGGAAATATTACTGCCCATTGCTTTGAAAGAGTTGTTGCCTTCTGCTGTATGGGTTCCGTTGGCCGAACTATCAATATTTTTTAGGGATATTTGTTCAACTAAGTTGACTGTGCAACACATGGTTGAACTTGAGAAGAAGATTATCTTAACAATTTGCAAGTTGGAGAAAATATTTCCTCCTGGCTTCTTCGACAGCATGGAGCATCTACCGATTCATCTAGCATACGAAGCCCGTGTCGGTGCATCTGTTCATTATCGATGGATGTACCCATTTGAAAGGTACATAAATATCGATATAATTTAAGCTAAATTTTAGTGGGTTTTAAAATTCTTTCTTAATTCTCAAGATAATTTGTCTCTCTAGATACCTACACCATCTAAAGAAGAAAGTTGGCAACAAAGCTCATATAGAGGCTTCGATATGCGAAGCATATCTTATCGAAGAGGTGTCAAACTTCTGCTCCATTTATTTCGATACTCATGTTAAAACAAATCGAAATAGAACTTAAAGGAATGACGAAGACGTTGAGGATGGAGGAAGATTCAATGTAAGGGGCAAGCCTGTTGGGGCTAGTAAAAGACGGTGGTTGACAGACGACGAGTATGATGCCGCTCACCGATATGTCTTGTTAAACTGTGACATACAAGAAGTGAGAGATTTGGAGAAGTAAGTCAGTACACTTACACTCGTTATAATCTCGAATTTGATGAAGTAAGTGACTACACTTATATATTCTTATTTTCTCTAATAGTGTATTTAGAGATGAAGTCAAAATGAGGAGACCCGATATTACCGATGAGGGACTTCAAAGAGAGGTTGATTGTACATTTCTGTCATGGTTTCGCAAATACGTAAGTAACTGTGATTATTATTGAGATTATTAATATATAATCTGAAACATTTAAATTATAAATATTTGTTTAAAGGTTTTATTGCCTGAAACAACACTCATGAGAGTGTTCGTTATCTGGCACTGGGACCGAAGAAGCAAATAAAGACTTGGCCAGGCTATGTCGTTAATGGCTTCAGGTTTAAGTCAACTCAGAATGCTATAAATGTCGAATTTGTCAATGACGGCATCAATACCAAGGATTCCGGTGTTTGCATAAGAGGTACCGTCTATGACGACGAGCCAGACTTTGACTATCATGGAGTGCTTCGGAATATTATAGATTTATAATATACTGGCCCATATGATATGCATATTGTGATGTTCAAATGTGAGTGGTTCGATACGACACCAAATATCGGTTGGAGAATCGATAAACAATTTGGATTCGTTGATATAAATCATCGCAGGAGGTATAGAGGGTCCGATACATTTGCGATAGCAAATCAGGCTGTTCAAGTCTACTATACAAGCTACCCAAGGCGTCGTAGAGATCGATTTAACTGGTGGGCAGTATGCAAGATTAAATCTAGAAATACATTCAACGTTGGAGACCCAGCATACCAAGAGGACCAGATCGAAAAGTCCCAATACTTGGGACAACACTCAGATACAATGGATGTTGAAGATATTGTTGAGAAAAATAGAGGGAAGGAAGATGTTGATACACAAGACTTAGCTGTCAACCAGGGGAGAAAGAGGCGTCTTGTCCCAAATTTTGAGACAGAAAAAGAAGAAGAAGAAGAAGAAGACGAAGAAGAAGAAGAAGAAGAAGAGAAGAAGAATTTGATGGGGATGAGGATACAGATGAAATCGACGATGAAGATAAGGATGAGGATTTGGATGAGGAGGATGATGATGAAGACGAGGCCGAGGATGAGAACGAAGACGATGATTAGGTTAAATATTGTTGTATATTAAAAACACTTCCAATTACGTGAATTAAGTTTGACCTCATAAAAGCAATTACGTGAATTCATGTTTTTTTCATTCGATTATTTACCTGTTGCAGATGGCACTCCTAGTCTTTTTCGTCGTGGCGGCACTCGTCTCCCTACTGGTGGTATGCATATTTTAGTTTAGTTTTTATATCCATTTACACTTTTATATTGTTAATTATGTTTATGTGTTCTATTTACAGGTTATGATGGCTGGCCGTGGTCGTGGTGCTGGTCGTGGTGGTGGTGGTGGTGGTGGTGGTGCGGGTCGTGGTCGTGGTCGTACTGGTGCTGGTGGTCATGGTCGCATTCAAAGTTCCCGGGATGTGACCCCATCGAGCGAGCCCGACCCGGAGAGTACCCCGGGCACAGACGCATCCCGCCCTCGATCGACCACTTCATCGAGGCATGAGTCCGGATCTGCTAGCGGATCCGTTCCGCTATCGGAACCACCAGCAGCGGATCCACCAGGGGATGCCCCAGTTACTGCACAGTGGGCCCGGAGTACCCCCATACTCGGTTCCATCCGGTTACTGGGGAGTACATACGCAGACCCGCGGATCCTTCGACGGCACCAGAGAGGCCGAGAGACGAGTTCCGACGAGAGCTATGGCCCGCGGGGACCTCGTAAGTAAATTTAAGTTAATTTATTAAATTTATTTCATTTATTCAAGTTAATAATCCAGTCGTTTCTTCTTTGTAGGTTTTTTTCCGTTTAATGTTGGTAGGGCCCTTGGAGAAATTATCAGGGCTAACTTCCACGGTCCCTACCTCAACTTTTCGTCGGTGCCCCCAAACGTGCAGTACGTCTGGCTCGACGAGTTGAGGGTATATATCTATATCTTTTGGTTAAGTCTATGTGATTCTTTAATCAACCATTTTTTAAATTACGTGATAATTAATTTTCTGTGTTAGATAACGTACTGGTGGCCCCCCATCGCGGGGAGGGGATCCGCAGGACCTACAGAAGCGCTTGCTCGAAAAAGATAGGGAATATGATTCATGACCT
This sequence comes from Iris pallida, assembly GCA_029216955.1. Taxonomy (NCBI): domain Eukaryota; kingdom Viridiplantae; phylum Streptophyta; class Magnoliopsida; order Asparagales; family Iridaceae; genus Iris; species Iris pallida. Next base: position 6,384,172 of record JANAVB010037020.1, read on the forward strand.
AAAAATGGGGCATACGAGGCCGAATTGGATCCGACAGGAGTATTATGAGGAACTCTTAGGCATGATGGATACCCCTGCGTACAAGAAGAAATCGAAAAAGGCGAAGGTGAACCAATCTGCCACGGGCCTTCATACGGGGGGATTAAGGTCCTACGCAGCGACACTTGCAGATCTGGTGAGCAACCATAAATTTATTTCACTATCGAATTAGGTATTATTAATTAAAGGAGTTAATTAGTTTCTACAAAAATTTTGTATGCAGGCCCAACGGACGGTGAAGGAGGGAAGGGCGCCAGAATCGGTCACCATGCACGACGTGTTCCAGCATACGCACAAAAGACGGAAGGACAGGAGATTCGTCGACGAGAGGGCCAAGGAGACTGATGTAAGTACTTATGTTTATGAGATTAACGTTAGAATTAAAAGTATTCAGACTATAACTTAGGTAAACTTAGGATTCACACTTAACTTAGTGAAACATAGGATTTAGATTACAACTTAGGTAAATCTTATAATATAAACACATTCATTTGATAGGCTGCGTATCGTGAGGCCCTTAGTCGGGCTCAGTTAACCGACACCGAGGATGTCGGTGAAATGATGCCCTTCCGGACGCCCTCTTCTTTGGCCGCTCGGAACGACTTGTTCGTAGATACCGTCGGCGGCTTTAAGAAAGGGTTCCTGTACGGAGTCGGCTCCCTAGGGCCATTGCATATGGCGACGCAGAGATTTCCACCGACACCGCCTCCTCCCGTGGCCCGGCAGACGATGATGTTAGGTCGCAGCTTACGCAGCTGCACGAGGCAGTGTCGTCCTTGCGGGAGCAATTTGCTACGTACTTTCCGCCTGCGTCTGCTGCTGCCGGTCCGTCTGCTGCTGCCGGTACGTCTGCTGATGGTGCTCGTCCGTCTTCTACTGGTCCGTCGACTGCAGGTGTCGGTCCGTCTTCCGTGGGCCATCTTTCTTTCAACCCTGATGCCCCTGTGGTACCGCCTACGACTGTGACGTCACTCCTAGATCTCATGTCCGCAGAGCAGCTACACCGACTTCCGAGCAGTGTCTACGACGGCTTGCCTCCGTACCTTGTAGAGGAGTATATTCGTCGGTCGCATATGGGATTACCACCACCGGACAATTGACCTCCTCCTTCTTAAAATATTGTATTAAGAAAATTTGGATTATTTGTGAGAGCTTTGAACTAATTGTGCTATAACCGGCTTATAGCACCGGATATTATGTTACTCTTTAGGATAATTGATATTTATTTTCTATTAATTTGGTTTGGTCTGTGATTCTTGGATAATTGGTGTACATTTAATTCGTATGTGCATATTTGGTCTATGTGATTCTTGGATATGTGCGTTATATATTTGGTCTGTGTGATTGTTGGATAATTGGTGTGCATTATATATTAGTTTGGTTTATGCATATATTTGTGAACAGGGAAAGTGCTACAATTTTTTTTTCCAAAAAACTCAGTTAGCGACGGACTAGTGACCGTTTAACGACGGATAATCCCAGTTGCCGACGGTTCGTCGACGGATTAGCCGTCGCTATCTGGAGTTTTTAAAGTATTTCCAGGTAGCGACGGATGCTCGACGGATTATCCGTCGACAAGGTTCTGGTAGTATAAACTTCGACGGAATAGCGACATCCTATCCGTCGCCAGGGCGACTGATAATCAGCCGCTAAGCAGTCGCTCGCTCTAGCGACTGCTTTGCGACGGACTATCCGTCGACATGGTTCTGGAAATGCCTGACATTTCCAGAACCATGGCGACGGATAATCAGTCAGTAATCCGTCGCTGTGGCAACATTGTAGCGACGGATTAGCGACTACTCTTCCGTCGCCATGGTACTGGAAATGCCAAGCATTTCCAGAACCTGATCGACGGATAGTCCTTCAGTACGTCGTCGCTAATCCGTCGTTCGTTACCGACGAATACCGACGGATGAGCGACAGAACGATACGCTCTGATACGCTGTTACGACGGGTTACCGACGGAATTTTACGTCGCTATTGTCTGTACAGTTCAGTACTTAATAGTTGAAATGGACGACAGTCCGTCGAAAATGCGTCGCTAATGCTTCATATTGTGACGTCGACAATCCGTCGCTATTCCGTCGTTTGACGACAACTTAGCGACGGACCATTATTAGCGACGAGCTGATTGCCGACGGATGTTTTTGTTGGCCCATTACATGGTCACACCCAAATTTCGATAATCAACATGCACTTAAGTCAATACACAAAATATACAAAATGCTGCTAATTATTTCAGGATATATGAAATCAATTTCAACGGACGTTGTATTGCATCAACGAAGCATCAACATCATCAAATTTGGAGATGACTCGTTTTATATTTTATTCTGTATTTTACATTTTATTGAGTCTAGGATTTATTTTGTAAAATTAGTTTTGGTAATACTGGCTTAGGGTTATTTTAGTTCACTTTCTAAAAAGCCTACCCATTATCACTCATATTTCTTGTTACACTCTTTTTACAAAATATTCCAAAATAATTTCAAAAACAATTTCTGTTAAAATAGTTCAAAAATCTCCTGATAGAACTCCTAACCGAGTTCAGCCCGAACTCTGTCTGAGTTCGGTCAGTTTGTATTCAAACTTCTGTTGCCTCCAAATCTGCGAGCAACGTCTCTTTGTGAGATATTTGCAACCGAACTCTGCCCGAACTCTGTCCGAGTTCGGTTCCAGAAAACACCTATAAATAGAGAAGAACTTTTCATTTCAAATCATTCATTCACTCTTCATCTTCTCTTCTCTACTATTCAAGTGTTTTCAAACGATCCAAGATTTTCAAATCATACCTATACACCTCTTAGCCAAAAGCAGTACTATCAGAGTTGATTTAGAGTCTTTTGGTATTCCAAGAGTTGTAGAGAGGTCGTTCCAAGTTCAACAACTTTTCTTGTTGTGGAGCTAGTCGTGCGCTCGTCACCAAGCACGGTGTTGTGAAGCTGGTCGTGCGCTTGTCACCAAGCACGGTATTGTAAGAGACTGCAAGCTCTCAGTTAAAGCTTGTGCCTTAGTGGATTAACATCGAGCAAGAGTACTCGAGACTGGATTAGTCCTCTCAGAGGGATACCAGTATATATCGCTGTGTCGCTGAGTTTGAATTCTCTATCTCTTGCTGCATTATATTTACTGTCTCTTATTTCACTGCCATAGTTTTAAAGTTTAGTTTTAAATTGGTGATTATTTTCTGCTGCACACACACACTCTATTCACCCCCCCTCTAGAGGTGCTCAACGGTCCTACAATTGGTATCAGAGCAGGTTATATTCAAATATAACATACCTCAGAGAGTATATATGGCAGCCGTGAAATCAATATTCAATGGTGAAGGGCAATCCACAAATAGACCTCCCCTATTTGATGGAACAAATTATACCTATTGGCAAACACGAATGACTTTCTTTCTAAAATCTCTTGACTTTGATCATTGGTCAATAGTCATTGATGGTTATAAGAAACCAGCACCCACAGTGGTTGAAGGTATTCTTATAGAAAAGCCTCATGACAAATACACCGAAGCTGAAAAAGCTAAGGCTAGTCTTGATGCTCGTGCTATCAATGCACTATTCTGTGCAATTGACAAAACGGAGTTCAACAGAGTTTCAACCTGTAAGACGTCTCACGAAATTTGGAAACTTCTTGAGGTAACTCATGAAGGTACTTCCCAAGTGAAGGAATCCAAAATTAGTAGACTGACTCAAAAATATAAATCTTTCAAGATGAAACCCGGTGAGTCAATTACACAGATGTTTACTCGTTTCCTTGATATAACTAATCCTCTGCAATCTCTTGGTAAGGATTACAGTAATCATGAGAAGATCAGAAAAGTGCTACTGGCTCTAACAAAGAACTAGAATCCAAAAGCCACAGCAATTATCGAAGGAAACGATCTCACCACTATGTCCCTGGAAACACTGATGGGGAAGCTGATGATCCATGAACTTGATTTGCAAGAGTTTGAGAAAGCAACACCAAAAGAAAAATCTATTGCCTTCAAAGCTCAAGCAAGAAAATCAACATGCAATGACTCTGATGAAGAATCATCAAGTGGTGATGAACATGCCCTACTTGTGAAGAACTTCAAGAAATACCTAAAGTTTACAAGCAGAAAGAAGAAAGATGTCAAAGAAAGCAATGAAGATAAAACCATATGCTTTAGATGCAAGAAGTCAGGGCACATGAAGAAGGACTGTCCAACCACCAAGAAAAGCAGTCCATATGACAGATCAAGATCAAGCAGAAAAGCAACAACTGGTCGAAAGTATGCCAACACAAGTATCTGGCATGAAAGTGATGCCAGTGATTCAGAAGAAGATGATAGACCCTGTGGCAATGCAAATGTCAGTCTTATGGCATTTGATAAGGTATCTTCAAATCCTCTATATGATGACTTTACTTTCGATGAGTTAGAAAATGCCTTTAGCGATTTACTTGAAGAACACAAAAATGTGCTTGACAAGTATAAGCAATCTCGAAAAGAGATTAAGGCATACACAACCGAGTTAGCTAGACTGTCCAATCTTATTGAAGATATTAAAGAGACGTCTACTACCGGTAACACGGAAGAGATAGCCAAACTCAAGGTAGACTATCATGAATCTATCCTCAAAATTGAAAAGAAAGAAAGAGACTATGTCAAGATGCAAGAACTATATGACATAGAGAAGAAGAAGCACCTAGTAACAGAACAAAGACTCTCAGATATGACTGCTAGATATGAAGAGTCTATTGCGATTTCTAAAAAGTTAGAAATCAAGTTAGGCAAACAGGCAATACCTGTGACACAGCCTAAAATTAGTCCTAATGCCAAGCATACACATAAGAGGACTAAAAACAAGAAAGCACAGGAGAAACACGTATATAATCATGCTTTCACTTATAGGTTCTCCAAACCATACAAGCATGTAAACACAGTGGTGACCACATCTAGTTCTAAACTGACTTGCACTTATTGTGGTACGCACGGTCACATATCACAGTATTGTTTAGCAAGAAAGCTTGTTGACAATCATACTTTAATTTGGAGACCTAAAGCTAATCAGAATGGACCCTTCAGAAAATGGGTACCAAGGGATTCATCTACTTGTCTTGTAGGTGGACCCTCAACCCTCTCATGCTAGAAGCAAATGGATCCTCGATAGCGGATGTTCGCGACACATGACTGGTGATGCATCTTTATTCGCTACGCTATCGATGAAGAAAGAAGGATATGTCTCATTCGGAAATAACTTGAGAGGTGATATAATTGGTAATGGTACTGTAGGTATTTTCCCCTATCTCGTAATAAAGGATGTTTGTCTAGCAACAGAATTGAAACATAACCTATTAAGCATAAGTCATTTGGCAGATAATGGTTATGGTATCAATTTTGTGAAAGATAAATGTACCATATATGATTTGTCATCTGGTGATCCCATATATAAAGGAATCAGAGAAGACAATATTTATGTTTTCTTTTTAGAGAATACTAATAATGCAGGTAGGTGCCTAGTAGCCAATCAAGATGAAATCTGGCTATGGCACATGAGACTAGGACATACAAACATGGATACTATCTCACGACTAAGTACAAAGAAGTTGGTAAGAGGACTCCCTGAGATTCCATTCAAGGAAGATATGGTATGTGCTGACTGTGAAAAAAATAAAGCACATAGGTCTACTTTTAAATCCATCAACGCTGTAAGTACTTCTAGACCTTTGCAGTTGATTCACATGGATTTATTTGGTCCTAGTAGAGTAGCTAGTCTTGGCGGTAAGCTCTACGCTTTTTTTATTGTTGATGATTTCTCTTGATTTACTTGGGTTTACTTTTTATCAAACAAAAGTGATACAATTTTTGAATTTCAGATATTTTGTAAAAAGGTACAAAACGAAAAAGGCTTCATGATTACTCGTATCCGAAGTGATCATGGCGGCGAATTCGAAAATTCTAATTTCAAAAAGTTTTGTGATGATAGTGGATACTACCACGAATTTTCTTGTCCTAGAACTCCCCAACAGAATGGTGTTGTGGAGCGGAAGAATCGTACTCTAAGCGAAATGGCTAGAGTCATGCTGAATCAGTATAATCTTCCTAAATATTTTTGGGCAGAAGCTGTTAGTATAGCTTGTCATGTTTTGAATAGGGTGTTAATTCGACCAATCTCGAAGAAAACACCATATGAGCTTTGGTTTAGAAGGATTCCAAACATTTCTTACTTTAAAGTTTTTGGATGTCGCTGTTTTATCCTGAACACCAAGGACAACTTGGGAAAGTTCGACTCCAAAGCAGATGACGGGATATTTCTCGGATATGCTGCTAAGAGTAAGGGATATTGAATTTTCAATAAAAGATCTATGATTGTTGAAGAAACTATTAATGTTACTTTTGATGAGTTAAATAGTCACAGATCTAGCGACAGTGATGATGAAGATACACACGCAAGGACTGAAAAGAGTTCTGTGAAAGATCTGACCCAAGATGCAAGAACTGAGAAAAGTTTTGTGAAAGATATGACCCAACAGTTCGAATCATTAAAATTCAAGCCAGATCATCCAGAAACACTCATCATAGGTGATGTATCTAAAGGTGTAAGTACACGTTCATCTCTTAAAAATTCTGATATAGCAGCAAATGTAGCATTCATTTCTCAAATAGAACCTAAGAATGTAGATGATGCTTTTACTGATGAGTTTTAGATTTCTGCCATGCAAGAGGAACTTAATCAATTTGAGAGAAACCAAGTTTGGGAACTCGTTCCTAAACCTATTGGTCAATCGATAATTGGTACCAAATGGGTGTTCCAAAATAAACTCAGTAAAGATGGACAGGTTCTACGCAACAAAGCACGTCTAGTGGCACAAGGTTATAATCAAGAAGAAGGAATTGATTATGATGAGACCTATGCTCCTGTTGCTAGACTAGAAGCCATCCGCATGTTTTGTGCATTTGCATGCTTTAATAATTTTAAATTATTTCAAATGGACGTGAAAAGCGCATTTTTAAATGGATTTTTAAAAGAGAAAGTTTTTGTGAAACAACTCCCTGGTTTTGAAGATTTTCAAAAACCTGATCACGTCTTCAAGCTTAAGAAAGCTCTTTATGGACTCAAACAAGCACCTCGTGCTTGGTATGAACGCCTAAGTGCCTTCTTACTTGATAATGGATTTTCAAAAGGAAAAGTTGATACTACTTTATTTATCAAATCCTTGAATGATGATATCCTTCTTGTGCAAATTTATGTAGATGACATAATATTCGGTTCTACTAACGAAAAACTCTGTCAAGATTTTGCTAAGTGTATACAGAGTGAATTTGAGATGAGTATGATGGGAGAGCTAAACTTCTTCCTAGGACTTCAAATCAAAAAGCACTCAAAAGCAACATTTATCAACCAAGCTAAGTACACGAAGGACATACTGAAAAAGTATGACCTCGAGAATGTAAAGCCAATCGGGATCCTATGGCTACATCTACAAAGCTTGATGATGATGAAAGTGGCAAACCTGTCGATCAGCATAAGTATCGAGATATGATTGGTAGTTTATTATATTTAACTGCTAGTCGTCCTGATATTATGTTTAGTGTTTGCATTTGTGCACGTTATCAGGCAAATCCTAAGGAATCACATCTTAGTGCCGTTAAGCGTATCTTCCGATACCTTAAAGGAACTTCTACAGTCGGCTTATGGTATCCTAAAACCAAATCCTTTGACCTAATAGGTTACTCGGATGCGGATTTTACGGGATGCAAAGTAGACCGTAAAAGTACCAGCGGCACATGTCATTTCCTAGGAAAGGCCTTAGTCTCTTGGTTTAGCAAGAAACAAAATTCAGTAGCATTATCAACAACTGAGGCTGAGTATATCGCCGCAGGACGTTGTTGTGCTCAGATTTTGTGGATGAAGCAAACCTTAGAAGACTACAATCTGTACTACACTAATATTCCTATTTATTGTGACAACACTAGCACTATTAATCTGACTAAGAACCCTATCTGTCATTCACGCACAAAGCATATAGAGATAAGACATCATTTTCTTCATGATCATCAACAACACGGGAATATTTGCTTAGAATTTATTGACACAGATCATCAACTAGCAGATATATTCACAAAACCATTGGCTGAAGACCGCTTTAACATAATGAGACGTGAGCTCGGTATACTTGAATTTTCAGATTCATAATGCAATATGGTAATTAAAATTAATTTTATGACTTGCAACTTTGGAATTTATTTAACAGAAATTATTTTTGGGTACAAACCTAAAAAGGGTATGTCTGTCACCACGACTACGGTCGAAGCGAAGCGGTACTTAAGAGTTCCCCGGTAAACCTCCGTTAGCTGGGACAACCCCTACAGTTAACCCATAAATAATGTAAGTTATTAAATACTAGAGTCAAAAGTCATAAAGTTATTTTTTAACCAACCAGAACTGCATTTACTATCTCGGGAATACAAGTGACCGAACTCGGGCCGAACTCTGACCGAGTTCGGACCGAATTCGGACCGAGTTCGGTCGGCGCTGTTATGGTTCCCGAAACGAACAGCCGGCCCTAGCTCCTTTATAAACCCCTCTTCCTCCACTCTTTTTCACTCACCAACTCGAGTTTACTCCTTATTTCTCCTAGAAAGTTCTTCCTCCTCCATCCTAGCAAGGAATCCAAGAGATCTGGTGGGCATCTCGAATTCTTATCTTCCTCCTTTTTCTCAAAAAGGTAATCTACTTCCTTTTCTTCAATTTCTTTCAATGGCTCCTAAGCGTCATAGATCATCTTCCCAAGGGGCCGCCTCCTCTTCGGATTATACCCCTGCTAGCCTTTTTAGTCCAGCACGACCAATGGATGCAGAAGACTATGATTCTACTTTGTTTCCGAACAAAGAGTTTTCTGATCTTTGGTTCGATTCTTTTTCTGGTCGTAGGATTTACAATGGAGCTTTTGTAAATTTTATAATATTTTCTGAATACGCTCCTACTTTTGACCACTTAGGATACCGAGATTTCTTCGAGGTATCAAAAAACATATTTGATAATGCCGTCTGAATGTTTTACTGCAATTTGCAAGTAAAACCTAACAGAAATTTCTATTCTTGCGTTGCTGGGCAAGAACTAGAATTCTCTGCCACCGATATCGGTAAATTTTTCCATGTTCCTGATCTTGGTGATGCTTTGGTTGACATTACCCATGTCCAGTTCCCTGCTGATGTTACCCTAGCCACTTTTAGGGAACTCATTTGTCATCCAAACCCTATTCCTCATAGGGTTTATTCCAAGAACTTGAACCAATCATTTTATGAACTTCATCGAATGATTTTCTCTGTCCTTCTTCCAAAGAAAGGATCCACAGATGAAGTGACCTTCTTAGAACTCTCTGCTCTCTATCACATTTATTTTGGCATTCTATTCTCTATCCCTAAGACCATGATATCCTGGATGCTGAACTGCAGAAATGTAGGAAGAAATCTAGTATATCCAATGCACTTGGCATCTATCTTTCGTCGTTTTGAGATTGACCTTCAGACTTGTGCATTCTCCTCTCCTCCTATCGAGCTTACCAGATCTCGACGGTTTCCTGCTCCACCTCTGCCTCCTGGAGCTCAGCCTGCTCCAGCTGCTGACGCTGAGGTTCCTGATGCTCCTGCTCCAGCCCCTGCCCCAGGATTTGATCCGACTTTCTACCAGTGCTTTGATGATTTTGTTGCTATATCTGCGCAACGTCATCAAAGTTATCTTGATTCGGAGTTCCGACACATTTTTCAGGCCTAGGTGCTGAGGAATGGGATAGCTGATCTCCACTACAGCCTAGCCCATGATCCGGTCCATCCAGTCACCATCCAGCCTCACCCAGGCTTTCCAGGTCCTCGGTTCACAGATGAGGTCTCCTTCCAGCACTTCGACCCCACTGCAGCCTACTTTCCTCCAGAGGCTCCTGGTGCTGACGACCCCACTATGCGACGTGGATTCAGCTTTTGGATAGTGGATATTTATTAGATGATGATCTTTTATGCTCTGATGTAGTTTTTTTTATATGTCTAAACTCACTAGTTAGACATTTTCTGATGATTGTACTCAGCACTTATTAGTATGACAGTTTCTTTATTTCCAGTATTTTCTTTCCATTATAGCTATCTTATGCTGTGATTATGTCTCTTTTACTTCACTATGTCTTTTGTTTCCTATTGTTGGCTTCACACATTACGGGGGAGCCAAGTCATTTTACTATTTGACAAAGGGGGAGAAAAAGAGTACCATACCAAAAAGCATATACTATACAAATCGAAAAACAAACTCTTCCATTTTTTTCAGGTATACTTGTATTTTGTTCTATTTTTTCAAGATATATTTTGGTATAGACTCAAGTTTGTCAATTATCAAAATGGGGGAGATTGTTGTCCCATTCCATGGTCACACCCGATTTCGATAATCAACATGCACTTAAGTCAATACACAAAATATACAAAATGCTGCTAATCATTTCAGGATATATGAAATCAATTTCAACGGACGTTGTACTGCATCAACGAAGCATCAACATCATCAAATTTGGAGATGACTCATTTTATATTTTATTCTGTATTTTACATTTTATTGAGCCTAGGATTTATTTTGGAAAATCAGTTTTGGTAATACTGGCTTAGGGTTATTTTAGTTCACTTTCTAAAAAGCCTACCCATTATCACTCATATTTTTTGTTACACTCTTTTTACAAAATATTCCAAAATACTTTCAAAAACAATTTCTGTTAAAATAGTTCAAAAATCTCCTGACAGAACTCCTAACCGAGTTCGGCCCGAGTTCGGCCCGAACTCTGTCCGAGTTCGGTCAGTTTGTATTCAAACTTCTATTGCCCCCAAATCTGCGAGCAACGTCTCTTTGCGAGATATTTGCATCCGAACTCTGCCCGAACTCTGTCCGAGTTCGGTTCCAGAAAACACCTATAAATAGAGAAGAACTTTTCATTTCAAATCATTCATTCACTCTTCATCTTCTCTTCTCTACTATTCAAGTGTTTTCAAACAATCCAAGATTTTCAAATCATACCTATACACCTCTTAGCCAAAAGCCAGTACTATCAGAGTTGATTTTGAGTCTTTTGGTATTCCAAGAGTTGTAAAGAGGTCGTTCCAAGTTCAACAACTTTTCTTGTTGTGGAGCTGGTCGTGCGCTCGTCACCAAGCACGGTGTTGTGAAGCTGGTCGTGCGCTTGTCACCAAGCACGGTGTTGTAAGAGACTGCAAGCTCTCAGTTAAAGCTTGTGCCTTAGTGGATTAACATCGAGCAAGAGTACTCGAGACTGGATTAGTCCTCTCAGAGGGATACCAGTATATATCGCTGTGTCGTTGAGTTTGAATTCTCTATCTCTTGCTGCATTATATTTACTGTCTCTTATTTCACTGCCATAGTTTTAAAGTTTAGTTTTAAATTGGTGATTATTTTCCGCTGCACACACACACTCTATTCAGCCCCCCTCTAGAGGTGCTCAACGGTCCTACAGTTTTTGGCCAAAATCCGTCGGTCATCGGTTGCTATTCGTAATTACCGTCGGTTTAGCGACGGATAGGGCCGTCGCTAAAAAGATAAATTTTGGTAGTGAAACAACATCAAAGAATAATAGAGTAGTACATGGAGACGAAGAATTCATTCTAAAATGGAAACACACCCACAAGAAAACGGACACAGCTTCCCTCGTGTCCAGAAATGGGTCAAGACTCTGTTTTAGGCATTTTGTCAATCAAATGCTGGAATGAGAAACAAAACAAGCTCTGAGTGGAAAGAACAATCTAGAGGTATCCATGAAGAATTATACTTACCAACAAATTGATTAAACCCAGGCCGATCTTCTGTGGAACGAATAATCTACTGATCTAACACCCTGATTTATCAACCCTGAAAGAGAATCAAATTCCCATTAAATCTATAGGAAATCGGTGAACTCCAGATGTAATCAGTATCTATGTTGATACTCACCGACTGTCCATCGCTCTTGATGGGGATGAAAGAGTCTTGACCGATTCGATCAATTGGACAGGACTCCCTACACAAGAATTCGTTCCATCGAGAAGAACGAGTGATAAGCAAGAGGATCAAAGAGCCCATTCGTTCAATCGACAATTAGGTTGGACAAGGATCGATGCTTACCTACTGGAGTCGGGATTGAGCTTCGAAGAGAACAAAGAACAACATCGATCTTCTCGTCATGGATGAGCTCACTCACAGTTGTCGAACTCGATGTCGGAGAAGATGACTGAACCGATCCCGATCAATTCGAACTAGCAAAGAGATCGTTTATAAAGAACACACAAGTCATCTCCAGATCTGAACCAAGGTTGAGATTGAGACTCGCCACGTCGTCGCAGAGATGTCACAGCGAGGTCATGGTAGAACAACGCCGAGGAAATTGGAGATCGATGCCGGAGAAGTGACCGGGTCTCAGGCACCACCGCTCGGAGAGAGGATTGTAGTGCCCCATCCCGCTCAGTCAATCGGAGGAATCGGAACGCCAACGACGTTCGAACTTAGCCTTGCAACGGCTGCTCGAAGACATCGCTCGGTCGAAGCGACCGCTCGCTCAGGTGGGATAGTTTCGGTGAACTTGCCTCATCCTAGCCTTCACATAATAAATTGTATATTTTCTACTTACACAAGTAGGCTTGATAATAAAAGAGACGAATCCACATAGATAAAGGAAGAAATCCCGACAGGTCGAATTGAATTAGAATATGGAAAGGTCCAACGGTCGGTTTAGAGTTGAAGCACGGCGTGCTTTGAAATGACACTCGGTCCATCGTCCCGTGGCTTGGGAGAAGGAAAAGTTGATCTTTACCACAAGCTATGAGTTAGCCAAATTCGTAGGCATCGCCCGCACAAATGCTTCATAAAGCATGCACGATCTCATCGCCCAAGAGTAGCATAGCCTCTGCTCGCCCGACGGGTTAAGTTGTATTGCACGGCTTGTGGCATAAGTGTAGGCACCCCAAATAACTTGGTTGTTCAAGTCGAACGCGTGCACGACATGTTTCCACGACGCAAGGCTTGACGCAGCCTTTTCTCGTCAAGTTGTTGTAAAGTAAGTTAGGCAAGTTACGTTAAGCTATCAGGAATAGTAGCAAGTACGGTCCTATGCGTTCTACGGCTGGGTATAACCACTTAGCCTCACGATTGTAAGGCCCGTTATATAGAGTATGACTTAGGCGGTGGTGTCACATAGAGTTTCAAGTTGGTTTAAGACACTATGTCACGGACTTAGTGTTTTAAGGCATGGGCCACGGTTGATTCATTGAGTTTAGAAAGTACTTCAAATAGTTGTTCTTGAGTTGAGTGAAATGATAGGGCAGAAAAGAGGATTGCTTGCGACTGGGTCATCGAGGCAAGGTCTCAGATGTGAAAAGTATTGAACTTGGCCCTGAAAGAGATGATAACACTAGAAGTAGATTGACTGTGTGTGACGTCAGTTCGAGTCGAGTCTTGCATATTAATTGGACAACTTGTACAAGGTAAAATAAACTGTTTCTCGAACGGTGACCCAGGCGGCCCATGGGAACCGTTGCGATGGTAGACATTCATAGCTGTGCTGGATGACCGCACGGGTTAGCGGAGACTTACGACGGATCTCGCTACTCGTGCTGGCAAGGGGCGTCCGTCTAATCAAAAGCTACAAAAGGAGTCCATTATAGCGCTGGGCACTTGTGACTAGTTCATATAGATGAGTCGGCATGGGCGGCGATCCGCGTGTATGCCTTTGGATTGAGTCAAGTATTTTGTTCACTATATCAATGAGTCGAGTCAAATGCGTGCACGATAGAAAGACAATATTTGGGCCTAAGATTTGGCTGCAACGAAGACACCGTGCTTCGGCACGAGATGTGGCATCGAGTCTTGAGTTGTCAGTATATAAGTTACAAAAGTTGGTTTGAGTTGTCTTGAGTTTAAGTCAGAAAATGCCACAAGATAAAGTCGGTCGAGTGACACTTAAGCCACAAGTCTTGATTGGGTTAGTTGGTGATCAAAGTAGTAAGGGCCGCGAGGCGGCGATATGGTTAAGACACTCTGAGTTGCGAGGCACGGCCTCAATATAGATTTATAGCACAGTCACATGGAAATGGAGTCTCATCGAAAAGTTGCGTCTCTAATTTTGGACCGTAAGACAAACACGACTTGATAGGTGAACGTTGTTGTTGTAAGCACGGGAGGGTCTAGAGACACAAAATAGGCCAAGACGTCGGTCCTAAAACTGATCCTAAGGCAAGAGTAGAAAGACAATAAAAAAGGGACTAAGTTGCACAAAGTAAATAAAACGTATTGATTTTGTATGGGTGGGCGAGGAGCTCATTCCACCAGTACAGTTGAGTACTGACACCCACATAGTTTTCATATACAGACACAGGTAGAAGCTCGTGGCCCGGAGCTCGCTTGGATGCGTCGAGGTACGGAGTTGCTTGGCGATTCGAAGCGTACGGCCGCATAGAGTCAAGACTTATACAGGACATAATGTATGAACGTCGCCTTCCGAAGCATCCGTTGGCTCAAGACTTGTATTTGAGAGATGGGAGAGAGCAGAGTGATTTGTAAATATGAGAAGAGTGAGCTTGAGTGATTGTAATCTTGGCCTTGTGCCCCATTGTAACCTTTATTTCAATATCAATAAAGAGCTTCTTTTGAGTAACTTGTGTTCCGTTCTAAATGTCTATTGCTGATATTCAATATCTCTGCTTGGGATTTTTGTGTGACGACCCCATCGCAGCCGTTGTAATCGACCGTTATAGAATCTGCCTTGCACGAGCGCAATCTAGGCTCGTGCGGCATCACGCCTTAGCGAAGACGATCGCTCCTACGGGAGCGGGGCATGACATAATGGTATCAGAGCACAGCTTTACGTCCTTGGACTATCGATTGAATTCTTTAACTCCGTTGTTTCCACAAACTCTGAATTGTTGCTTCCGTATATTGATATCGTTGGTGCACTCTCTCTCAAATGTCCTACGGGATGTCCATACAATAAGTTTAATTATTTTGTAAAACATAGGAGAACAGTTTTTGATAAAACGAAAAGATGGTTGCGTAAGCACGGTTGGCTAAGTCAGGCTGGGCATATACACCAAAGTTGCGTCGACCTTAAAAAAGTCGAGTGCGTGAATTAAATAGTGTCGAACAAGAACGAGTTGAATTCGATTGAGTAAAATGAGATGACTATCGATAGGGGTGCTATCGAGTGACGATAACGTCGGTGCGATATAGATGGGCGTGCTTGGAATTCGAGGAATGGTTCGAACAAAAAATTTGAAGAAGTCAATTTTGATTCGAATGATAGTTTTGGGGATTTGTTGAATGACTTCATTTCTGAGTGGTGTATGCGATAGCCTCAGGAATGTCGATCGATCGATTGAGGATGCGGAGTGTCGATGAGTCTATCAGCAAGCATCCCGTTATGCAAAGCCGTAGATTGAGTATCGTTGAATAAGTTGTAGTCTTAAGATTTGAAGAGTTGATTTGAATAATCTAGAATTTATGCGCACGGAACGTGCACAAGATTGACGATTGTGCAAGTATGAAACGCGAAGATGATTGAGTAGATAAATCAAATCGAGGAAAAGTTAAGGTGTAGCAAACGGATGACTTGATAAAGAAAATTGATAGGTGGATCGTATACGAAAAGTTACCACGATGAGAAGATAGCGTGCATGAAAAGTTGAATTTTGAAGTTATGCAATGACTCTAAGGATTGGGATAAATATTGCTCGATGATTTGATTAGCAAGGAATGATGCGAATTGAGGAAATACGTTGGTCGTTGACTTAAGATAAACGGGTGAACAGTACGTAAAATTTGTTTGAGGAAAATGATGTTGTGAATGATTCGAGGGATAATGATTAAACTTGAATTTGAATGTCGAGGAGATTATCCAGCCGGATGATAGCATCATTCGCACGACTCGAAATTGGTTGCAAATGAAGATCGTCAGGTTACGCATATCGTCGATGGTATTGAGGTGTATCAAAGATCGATATGTGATAACTCGGGGGTACTCTGACTCGGCGAATGACGATCTTACAAGTGTTATTGTTCGGTTGGATGCTATACTTAGGATTTTGATTGAGATGAATGTTGGATGAAAATGTTGGATTTTGATTGAGATGAATGTTGGATGAAAATGATTGTGTCTTAATGGTTATGCGGATAACCACAGCGTCGATATTCTTGTCTTGCGTGAGCTTAACTCTAGCCTCGCACATGCGTCACGTCAGATTTGGGGCGATCATTCCACGTGAGCGCTGACATGGTGATTCATGTCGCAGGAATGATCGAACTCAGAAAAATCAGGACGCGACAACTTTGATTGTCTCGACTTGTTGGTTTGATGCGAAGGAAAATTCGAGTATATTTGGACTTGCGATTGATGATTGAGTAAACTTGAGGATTGAATAGATCCAATCCATGTATCGAGAATGAATTAGTCTAGACACAAAACAAGAGTTACGTTCCGATGAGGATGATCATCCCGCAGGAGCGTGCATGGTGATTCATGCCCACCGTGGATAATCTGACTCACGTGAGATCAGGGCGCAACATATTGTTAAGTTAGACGACCTCATGATCGAATACGTAAATTGGGATGAATGACTTAGGGAATATGAAATGTGAATTATGGTTTAGCGATGAATCGTATCGTGGCATACTTGACTTGGAAAGATTGATAGGCGAACTATATCGAATGCGTTGGAAGGGATAGACTATACAAGATGGTTTGTTGAACGAGCGATATTGATATATCATGGAATTGGTTGAAAGTAAGTTGTCATAGGATGGCTTTGCTGAATGACTCAGACACCGTATGACGAATATTGGAATATGTATAGGGAATTGATGCTCGATGTTTAGAAATCGGAGTGATGCGAGCTTGGGTAGAAAATCCCATACTATCAATTCGGTTTGACCTTCGAATGGGGTCGGTATTGATATTGTTGTTTGGGAACTATGATTCTAATAATGACGGATGACCTTAGCCTAAAGACATAGCCTAGTGGTTAGGCAGACGTGCCAGTACAGAGCGATAGGAATTTTAGAGGCACCATGCGTGAGTCTCGGTTGACATGTATGTATATCAAGGACGCTTGAATATGTGTACGATCCAACTCGAGTGGTGATGGCAGGATTTGCTATCACGAGGTTTGGCTAAAATGTATGTATTTTGGGGATGCCTAAATATCCACATGATCCAACTAAGTGATACGTTGAATCAAGTGAGACTTGAGGAACAAGAAAGTGTAAAAGATTTTGAAATTGTGTTTCAAGAAAAAGATGGATGGTAGCACGAGCGTGGCTCGAAATTGAGGAACGCATAGGAGTAGTGTGTGCGAGAGTCCTTGAATATTGAATCAAGTTATAAGTTGATAAGTATACTCAGTTAGTTTTGAGAACGAAACTTTTTTTGAGTGGTGTATGATGTAGTGCCCCGTCCCGCTCAGTCAATTGGAGGAATCGGAATGCCAACGGCGTTCGGACTTAGCCTTGCAACGGCTGCTCGAAGACATCGCTCGGTCGAAGCGACCGCTCGCTCATGTGGGGTAGTTTCGGTGAACTTGCCTCATCTTAGCTTCAACTTGCACAAGTAGGCTTGATAATAAAAGAGACAAATCCACATAGCTAAAGAAAGAAATCCCGACAGGTCGAATTGAATTAGAATATGGAAAGGTCCAACGGTCGGCTTAGAGTTGATGCACGGCGTGCTTTGAAAATGACACTCGGTCCTTCGTCCCGTGGCTTAAGAGAAGGAAAAGTTGGTCTTTACCATAAGCTATAAGTTAGCCAAATTCACAGGCGTCGCCCGCACAAATGCTTCATAAAGCATGCACGATCTCATCGCCCAAGGCGTAGCATAGCCTTTCCTCGCCAGACGGGTTAAGTTGTATTGCACGGCTTGTAGTATAAGTCTAGGTACCCCAAATAACTTGGTTGTTCAATTCGAACGCATGTACAACACGTTCCTATGACGCAAGGCTTGACGCAGTCTTTGCTCGTCAAGTTGTTGCAAAGTAAGTTAGGCAAGTTATGTTAAGCTATTAGGAGTAGTAGCAAGCACGGTCCTATGAGTTCTACGGCTGGGTATAACCACATAGCCTCACGATCGTAAGGCCCGTCATATAGAGTATGACTTGGGCGGTGGTGTCACATAGAGTTTCAAGTTGGTTTAAGACACGATGTCACAGACTTAATGTTTTAAGGCACGGGCCACGGTTGATTCATTGAGTTTGGAAAGTACTTTAAATAGTTGTTCTTGAGTTGAGTGAAATGATAAGGCAAGAAAGAGGAATTCTCGTGACTGGGTCGTCGAGGCAAGGTCTCAGATGTGAGAAGTATTGAACTTAGCCCTGATAGAGATGGTAACACTAGAAGTAGATTGACTGTGTGAGACGTCGGTTCGAGTCGAGTCTTGCATGGTCATTGGACAACTTGTACAAGGTAAAATAAATTGTTTCTCGAACGGCGACCCAGGCAGCCCATGGGAATCGTTACGATGGTAGACATTCGTAGCAGTGCTGGATGACCGTATGGGTTAGAGGGGACTTGCAGCGGAGCTCGCTACTCGTGCTGGCAAGGGACGTCCGTCTAATCAAAAGCTACAAAGGGAGTCCATTATAGCACTGGGCACTAGTGACTAGTTCATATAGATGAGTCGGCATGGGCGGCGATCCGCGTGTATGCCTTTGGATTGAGTCGAGTATTGTGTTCACTATATCGATGAGTCGAGTCGAATGCGTGTACGATAGAAAGATAATATTTGGGCCTAAGATTTGGCTGCAACGAAGACACCGTACTTTGGCACGAGATGTAGCATCTTGTCTTGAGTTATCGGCATATAAGTTGCATAAGTTGGTTTGAGTTGTCTTGAGTTTAAGTCAGGAAACGTCGCAAGGCAAAGTCAGTCGAGTGACACTTAACCAACAAGTCTTGATTGGGTCAGTTGGTGATCAATATAGCAAGGGCCGCGAGGCGGCGATATGGTTAAATCACACTGATTTGCGAGACATGGCCTCAATATGGATTTGTAGCTCGGTCACATAGAAATGGAGTCTCACCGAGTAGTTGCGTCTCTAATTTTGGACCGTAAGGCAAACACGACTTGATAGGTGAACGTTGTTGTTGCAAGCACGGAAGGGTCTAGAGACACAAAATAGGCCAAGGCGTCGGTCCTAAAACTGATCCTAAGGCAATAGTAGAAAGACAATACAAAAGGGACAAAGTTTCACAAAGTAAATCAAACGTGTTGGTTTTGTATGGGTAGGCGAGGAGCTCGTTCCACCAATACAGTTGAGTACTGATACCCACATAGTTTTCATATGTAGGCACAGGTAGAAGCTCGTGGCGTGGAGCTTGCTTGGATGCGTCGAGGCACGGAGTTCTTTGGCGATTCGAAGCGTGCGGCCGCATGGAGTCAAGACTTATACGGAACATAATGTATGGACGTCGCCTTCTGAAGCATCCGTTGGCTCAAGACTTGTATTTGAGAGATGTGAGAGAGCAGAGTGATTTGTAAATGTGATAAGAGTGAGCTTGTGTGATTGTAATCTTGGCCTTGCGCCCCATTTTAACCTTTATTTCAATATCAATAAAGAGCTTCTTTTGAGTAACTTGTTTTTCGTTCTAAATGTCCGCTGCTAACGTTCAATGTCTCTGCTTGGAATTTTTGTACGACGACCCCGTCGCAGCCGCTGTAATCGGCTATTATGGAACCCGTCTTGTACGAGCATAATCTAGGCTCGTGTGGCATCACGCCTTAGCGAGGACGATCGCTCCTACGGGAGCAGGGCATGACAAGGATCGCCGGCCTCGCCACGTCGGAGTCAAGAAGTTAGGGTTAGGGTTCGAAAGAGGAATTTGGAGAAGAGGTAGTGGCTCGAACAGAGCTCTCGTTCTCACAATTCTAAACAGAGAAGAGATTTTTGAGAAGAAAGAGAAAGTTCTCTCTTAAATAGATCTTTAAGGAAAAGTAGTTATACAAAAAAAACTCTCAACTGCTTTCTTTATTAGCAGCTGTAATAAATTGGTTAGAAAGGTTATTACAAGGTTGTTAGCACTACTAAAATCTGCTCAATTGGCGACGTAGATTTAGTGACGTTCGCAAAACATCGCTAAATTGGGCACATTAGCGACGTTTAATTGAAACATCGCTAATAGTCGCTACTAGCGACGTGACAACGACGTATATTAGTACATGAGCTAGTCGTCGCGAAACGTCGCTATGACGTCGCTAATAGCAACTAATTTAGCGACGTTAAGATAAACGTCGCTAAATTCTAATTAAATTCCCCCGACCTATTCGTTTTCCCCATTTTACTCTCTCGCTCTCTCTCTCTCCTCCCCCCTCCAGCGCTCTCACTCTCTCCGGTGCTCTCACTCTCTCCGGCGACTCTCTTCCCTCTCCGGTACGTGACTCTCCTCCCCTATCTCTCTCTCTCTCTTTCTTTCTCTATTTTGGTTGTTGGTGGTTGAAGGGAGGGTACGGGTGGCTGGGGGAGAGGGGCAGGGGGATGCGGGTGGTTGGGGGGTGAGTGGGGGGTGGCTGGAGCATGGGGAAGGGGGGTGAGGGCGGCTGGAGAAGGGGATCTAGGGTTAGGGTTCAGGTTAGGGGTGGGTATGTGGGGGGGGAGGTGCGGGGGGGATGGTGAGGGCGGCTGGGGGAGGGGAGCAGAGGGGGTGGAGGCGGCTGGGGGTGGGAGCAGTGGGGGTGGGGGCGGCTGGGAGAGGGAAGCAGTGGGGGTGGGGACGGCTGGGGGAGGAGAGCAGAGGGTTGCGGGCGGCTGGGGTAGGAGAGCATGGGGTGGGGGCGACTGGGGGAGGGGAGCAGTGGAGGTGGGGACGACTGGGGGTGGAGAGCAGGGGGGACGGGAGGGTTAGGGTTCGGGTTAGGGGTGGGGGTGAGGAGGGGGGCTGTGGGGAGGGGAGGGTTAGGATAAGGGTTATGGTTAGGGTTAGGGGTGGTTGGTGGGGAAGGGGGGGCTGGGGAGGGGAGGGGGCTGGTGGGAGAGGGGGGACTGGTGGGGGAGGGGTTAGGGATAGGGTTCGGGTTAGGGGTGGTGTATAAGGGGGAGCGGTGCGGGGGCGGGGGGCGGGGGGGCTTGGTCAGGGGCACCGATAGTGCCGAAAAATCTTATAATTTAGTAATAATTATTTGTTTTCCGACACCGAAAAATGTGATACTTCGATCCGAAAGCAACGATAGTGCCAATATTTGTAACAAGTAATTTTGTTAGTTGGTTAATTGGTAACATGGTGATCAGGACATATAGTCCCTGTAGCCATTCGACTGGCGAGGTAGAAACTATGTAGCCGTAGATAAAGTTTACTGTCCTCCGACCCTCGTCACTCGGTAATGATGATACGACAACCTATCACTATATCTTTTAGTAGTAGATAATGTCTTTGTATTACATTATGTGGGTTCATCTCGATTCTGTTATATCCTTCAGATACTAGTGTTTATAAAAACAAAAGTGTTCTTTATTTCATAAACTTTGTAAGAAGATTACAATAGAATTATGGGAAAGTACAACTATAGGAATCCGATCTAAAGACGATCGCTTTATCCCTTGGACGATGTGAACTTTGAAGACGGTAGCCTCTGAAGAATGCAGCAGCACTTTGGCAAGACTCCTGATCTCTGGTGATGATCTGATGTTGATTCTGATTTTTCTGATCTCCCATATGAAGGACTTGAAACTCTATTTATAGAGTTCTGGAAATAACTAATTTTTAGTTATTCTGGATTGCGCAGGATGGATTGCACAGACATTGGACTGCGTAAGCAGCAAACTGCGCTGGCAGTTACTCGATCGTGGGCCAACTGTATGAGACGCGTGGCATTGTTTGATTGAAATACGCTTGGTCGTGTACAGATGGTTGCCACGTGGTGAGCAATTGATGGCATGCATGCCACGTACAAAATGTCAGTTGTCTTGATGGACTACGCCACATGAACTGTGCTGGATTCAGACTACTCTGGGATTGAACTGTGCTGTAGAGAATCTGGCAGACTGCACTTCGATTGGGCTAGTAGCTTGCGCTGCCTGTACAGCTATCCTCGAGTGCTGTGCTTCACGAGAAACGAACAGTTTCCTCGTTCTTCGGGCTGTCAGCTGTCAGAAGATCTAATTTTCTGTCTGTCACGCCCAAGAACTAGAATACTGGAGAGCGGGGGCAGATATAGCCAGCTACGTATAACGGAATGGAATCCACATCGCTATACGGTCACGGCTGTCTAGATATGTGAGGGTTTCACTACAATCCATCAGTCTCTTAAGGTCATAAAATAGCCTATTGTCTCAATCTCAACCAACTAATAATAATCACAAGATATCAGATCTCCAAATATACAATTGTAAGGCGTCCCAAATATTACATATCCAGATGATCATGAAGCTAGTCGTTACAAAATATGAGGACTAGCAAGAGTTCAGTCATACATGATCAACCCCCGGGGCTTGTCAATCATGTTACAGCCCGTAGGCAGACAGTAAGTAAGTACAATCGAGCTAACACTTGCTCGTCGGCTAAACGCCTCAAAAGAATAATTTACAATATTACAGTGGGAGAACAAAAGAAACCCACTCGATGCCCTGGTTACGCCTGGTGACCACCATCGGGCTGGAAGGCAGGTAGATCCTTTGCTGCTGCTCCGGTATCTGGCCATACAAAACCAGCTGGGTCAGACCCCAGGAAGAGCAAGTGCCACAAAGGAGGCCACAAAATAAGAACCAAAGCCAGCAAATTAGCACAATAATATAATTACATAATAAGAGACAGTAATTTAAGAAAAAGCATGATGAGTAATTATAAAAGACAATCTTGCATAGAATCACTAAAAGACAAGACATATGGAAAAGCATGACAGGATGATATACGATGAGATAACCATGGGACTATTCAGATAGCTAGGTTACAACCCGTAAACCAAACAAGGACCGGGGTTGTAACCCTTCGTCTGAACGGAACTTGATTTCTCTCACCATTTATCGGCAAGATAAATATAAGAAATCAGGTCAAGTAACAATCTGGAGTGACAATCATTATAGTGACAATCTGGAGTGACAATCATTATAGTGACAATCTGGAGTGACAATCATTATAGTGACAATCTGGAGTGACAATCATTAATCATTCTGGTACAATCTTACAATCAATCAATTCTGGACAATACTATACTGGACTACACTCCATCCAAGCAATCACGGCCAATCATTGCCTACGGCTTTCTACATTAACTAACTAGGGTTATCACAGTCATAGTTACTTGCAAGATGCAATGAGATGCTCCAAGTAGTCACAGGCCCTGCAGCTATCCAGGTTATCCAGGCAATCATTATAGTGACAATCTGGAGAGTATAATGCATTATAGTGACAATAGAGTTCAATCATGTTAAGTGACAATGGCGGGTGCCCCACATAATAGTGGGCTGGAAATGTGCCCTACTCGTCGGCAGGCTACAAGTCCAAACATTTGCGGTCGGAATAACGGGATTGCCTATAATTGGGGAACATTTCTTCATGACTAGTGAATTATACTAATTATTAACCTTAGTCCAATTCAATAGGTACTCCTGACCGTGGTACTCAGGAGTCCCCTCCTAGACATGATGCAAGACATGACTGGATTATTTGTACAAGCACAATCGCCCACGGTGTTAGGATTAATTATACATGTCATGTCATGCCAGGTAGCCGTCGCAACAGCTTTCAAGATGTATCTGGTCAGGTTATCATATCAAGTGTACTAGTCAGGAGTGCGCCACGACGGGCCACTATCAGGTCATGCTCAATTATCAATTCCAAACATATCCAGTAAATTCATGATTATCAAGTTCAGGACAAAAGGAAAAATAAAACCAAATCTCCATGATTAGACAGATTGTGCAAGGGACTCTGGGGTCGGGTTGCGCAGGAGTCAAGTGCGCCAGGGGCCAACTGCGCCGGGGTGAGCTACGCAGGGTACCAACTGCGCAGGGGTGGATGGCGCAGCTGATGGATTGTGCTGGATCGGGTTGCGCAGGAATAGATGGCGCATGGATGGATTGCGCAGAAGTGTAGGGGTGCAACTCGGGCGGGCTAAACCCGAATCCGATCGGGTAAACCCGTTAATGGGTTGGGTTAGGGTTGAAGATATTTGGGTTTGGGCTCGGGCTCGGGTTAAAATATTTGAACCCGATCAAAAATCGGGTTGGGCTTGGGTTCATGTGTTGGGTAACCCGAAGAACCCGAAACCCGACATACATATAATTTATATATATATATATATATATATATATATATGTATATATATTGTTTCATGCTACTTAAATAAAAAGTTTAAACTATAATTTTTTTCACCCGAACTCTTCAATTCCTTGCCCTAAATCTCATTTCAGTTTTATTTTGTAATGATCGAGACTTGATTGCTATTTGATTATACATTTAATATTACTCTTGTTTAAAATTATTTCAAATATCATATTAGAGTCCGATAAACCTGATGGACCCGACCCAACCCGAGCCCAACCCGATCCTCCGGGCTTGGTCTTGGGCTTCATATGTTGAACCCGAAGTCGGGTCGGGCTTGGGCTTGGGCTAGGCTTATGATCTATCGGGTTGGGCTCGGGTTGACCTCAAATCCGACCCAACCCGCCCGAGTTGCACCCCTACAGAAGTGGACTGCGCAAGAGCCATGCGCGCAAGGGGAAAGGGAACGCTGGGCTAAGAAGCGCCAGCGCAGTTCAGCTCAGCGCAATGCGCTGGCCGAGGGGATGCGCAGTTCACCAAAGGGTGAGCTGCGCAATCGGCCTTGCGCTAAAGAGCGCAGGCCGAGAGGTCTGCTCCTCCAACCCGAGAAGAACTCCAAGAACTCCAAAACTTCAATTCTTCATATCTTTGTCAAATCAAAGCCAAATCTAGATTTTCAAAGGTCTAACTTGAGTAAAATTGAATTCTCTTCCACATGGAAGCATCAAAATCCACAAAAATCCAACCAAAATAGATCAAAACCATGTAAATCCATAAATAAAGAAACTTAGATCTAGAACAATGGAGACTCCAAATCACAAAATGTCAAGTTCTAATACTAATCTCCATGGCCTAATCTAGCTAATGGACAAATAAAAAGTGATTCTCATGTGGTGGCAAGGTGCACTTGCCTATAGGTGATGGTGTTGTGTAGAGGAAGGAAGAAGAAGAAGAAATAAATGAAAATAATAAGGAGAGAGAAAAGTAGGTGGGGGATTTATGATGGTGGATTGTGGTGGAATGAGGGTTGAACATAGGCTAAGGTGTTCCAACCATAAAGAACCAAACCAAACCAACCCAAACCAATTAAAACCGAGCCAAGCTTAAAACCCAAAATACGAGAAATATCGAAATTTCACAAGCTGAGAAAAATAAAAATACATGCCAAAAATCTAGATACGAGTATAAATACGAAATACAGGAAAATACGAAAAATGAGGGTGACACTGTCAGATAATGATGACGCGGCCACGTCAGCTAGCGCGCTTGGATGGATGTGCAGTTCAGCTTGCGCAGATGAGTTGTTACACAATCTGTCTCCTGCGCAGTTCATTTGAAGGATGCACAATTTGATTTTCATTGCTTCTTTGATGGGTGCAACTTGATTTTTAGGACCTACAAGTAGATTCGATAAGAACATATACTACACCATATGTACAGAACATAGAAGATTAACACAAATGTATGCTAGATTAAATTTTGGGTTGTGTTCTGAGCCATTCGTTCTCACACTTAAAATAGATATGAATTAGTACTGTGGGTCAATCTTTATTCTTGTATTTTCGACGAACCCAGGGATTGGATTCTGTATTTTGTATTTTAGATTCTGTATTTTGGCTCCAGCTCCATCTCCATTTGCATTAATCTACGGTACGACATGGTGATCAGGACATAGTCCACGCAGCCATTCGACTGGCGAGGCAGAAACTACGTAGTCGTAGATGAAGTTGACTGTCCTCCGACCCTTATCTCTCGGCAATGATGATACGACAACCTATCACTATATCTTTTAGTAGTAGATGATGTCTTAGTATTACATTATGTGGGTTCATCTTGATTCTGTTATATCCTTCAGATACTAGATTTGATAAGAACATATACTACACCATATGTACAGAACATAGATGATTCACACTAATATATGATAGAATGAATTTTGGGTTGTGTTCTGAGCCATCCGTTCTCACACTTGGCAAAAAATTGAATATTCTATAATTTATCTGCTTTCGAAAATATACTCAAACGAGATGATCGTTCCTTTAGTTAGCTTGCTTATGTTACAATTATATTATTTGTGAATATCGATCTTACCAGATAGCACCCATGACCCGAGCAGCGGTACGTCGTTTGAGGGAAACACTGAATGCTGAGGTGGCTCCTCCTACTGTTAAGGAGGAAGTGGCACCGGTAGCTAGTGAGACCGGGAGTTCTATTCATCCAACACCTACAATGGACTATATCTCTCCTGTCGCCGTCGATCCCACTTATTCGAAGTAGTTGCGTGATCGTATCACTAAGCGTTTTCGTGAGTTGCGTGGTTCTCATCAGCTATTAGTACTTATTTGTATTGGACTATTTGTATTGGGTTGTGTTTGTATTTGACTATTTGTATTGGACTACATATATGAATTAGTACTATGTCAATCATTGGATTGTATCTCCAGCTCCAGCTCCAGCTCCATTTGCATTCTGGATTCTGTATTTTGTATTTTAGATTTATATTTTGGCTCCAACTCCAGCTCTATTTGTATTAATCAATGGTATGACATGATGATCAGGACATAGTCCCTGCAGCCATTCGATTGGCGAGGCAGAAACTATGTAGGCGTAGATAAAGTTGACTGTCCTCCGACCCTCATCCCTCGGCAATGATGATACGACAACCTATTACTATATCTTTTAGTAGTAGATGATGTCTTAGTATTAGATTATGTGGGTTCATCTTGATTCTGTTATATCCTTTAGATACTAGATTCGATAAGAATATATACTACACCATATGTACAAAATATAGATGATTCACACTAATGTATGCTAGAATGAATTTTAGGTTGTGTTCTGAGCCATCCGTTCTCACACTTGGGAAACAAATATGAATTATAGTACTGTGTGTTAATCTTTGTTTTTGTATTTTCGGCGAACCCAGGGATTTGATTTTGTATTTTGTATTTTAGATTCTGTATTTTGGCTCCAGCTCCAGCTCCTTTCACATTTATCTACGGTACGACATGGTGATCAGGACATGGTCGCTGCAGCCATTCGACCGGCGAAACAGAAACTATATAGCCGTCGATAAAGTTGACTGTCCTTTGACCCTCATCTCTCGGCAATGATGATATGACAACCTATCACTATATCTTATAGTAGTAAATGATGTCTTAGTATTACATTATGTAAGTTCATCTTGATTCTGTTATATTCTTCAGATACTAGATACGATAAGAACATATACTACACCATATGTACAGAACATAGACGATTCACACTAATGTATGCTAGAATGAATTTTGGGTTGTGTTCTGAGCCATTCGTTCCCACACTTGGCAATTAAGCATGTGAAATATATCGTTGAAGAACATAAAACTTGTGGTCATTACTGCAGAAAGTGTAGACTGACATGAACTGACACACGAAAAGGAGGAAATCAAAGCTGTAACAAGTAAAATTGTGTTTTGGATGTTCTACTCTTGTAAGCTCTTTGTTCACAAAGCAAGATATAATGGATACAAAAAAGTATCGAGTTTACATAACTCTTATAAGCTCTATACTTGAGTTACGAAGTCGATACTTGTTCTGTATTCTTTATAGCTTGCTTTGTGAACAAAGAGTTTACAAGAGTTCTTTTTCTAAAGCATAACTTTACTTGTTCCAGCTTAGAGCTCCTCATTTTTGTGCTCAGTTCATGTCGGTCTTTACTTTCTGCAGTAACTTCCTCCAATTAACCTTTATCCCTTGGCAATGATGATACGACAACCTATCTTGATTCTGTTATTATAGTAGATGATGTCTTAGTATTACATTATGTGGGTTCATCTTGATTCTGTTATATCCTTCAGATAAAGAAGCTTCGATAAGAACATATACTATACCATATGTACAGAACATAGATGATTCACACTAATGTATGCTAGAATGAATTTTGGGTTGTGTTCTGCGCCATCCGTTCTCACACTTGGAAAAAAAATCAAATTTTTTGTATTTTATCTGCTTTTAAAAATATACTCAAACGAGATGCACCTGTTCTCACAGATGGCACCTAAGACCCGAGGATCTCGCTTGAGGGAGTCACAGATGGCTATGAAAGAGAAGGTGGCACCAGAGGGCAGTTCCACCGAGAGAGCTGCTCCAGAAGTAATTCCTAAAGTCGAGGGAGCTGTGAAATAGGAGGTGGCACCAGAGGGCAGTTCCACCGGGAGTTCCAGCCTTCCATCTCCTCTGGATATTGATCTGGCTACCGTGGATCCTACTTATACGTACTGGCTAAGGGAGTTCTATCTGTCCAACATAGACGACAATAGATACAAATAATGACTGGATTTGTTTTGATGGATATAGCTCCTCTGAATATTATGATGGATATTTGTTTTGATGGATATATCTCATTTGGATAATGTGATGGATATTTGTTTTTTTGTATGTGATGTATATTGGATTGTGTGATGTGTGATGCATATTGTGATGTATATTGGTTTGTGTGATGTGTGATGCATATTGTGATATTCCGAGAGGATTGAGGAGACGACCAATTATTTTTGGTCTATTCTGGATTATATTGTTGTGGCGGTGTTGAGTGTTCCACCGAAGGGGTCGACGAACCCAGGGATTAGATTCTGTATTTTGGATTGGATTGGATTCTGTATTTGGTCGCTAGAAATGTTGCTAAATTGTTGACATGGCAAACAATCTGATGCCACCACGTCGTCGCAAAAATGTCTCTAATGTGTCGCTAATCGGCGACCACAAGAAAATGTCTCAAATAACGTCGCTATTTAGTGACGTACCTAGCGTCGCTAACTAACGTCGCCATAGCGACGTTTTGCGACATTTTCTCGATTAGTGACACACTTTTTTCCGTCGTTTCCAAAACGACGCTGAAAACGTCGCTAATTCAAGTTTGCGACATTTTGGCCGAGATTAACGACGTTTTGGAACGTCGTTAATCTGACAATTTTTGTAGTGTAGGAAGGGCAAAAGTTTGTTAGAAACTTGGAAAAAGGGAAAAGATATTGAGGGAAAATTATTTGGAGAGAAATTTGAATTGCTTTCTTAAATAACCATCCAAATTATCAAGGAAAATGTTTTAGTAAAAAAATTGATTAAAGGATTACTAAATCTTTAATAATTCCATAGCCACCAGAATGATCCTAATAGATTGAAACGTAATGATACAACAGAAAATTAATGTTTCAAGAAAACTATAAATAAAATATGTTTAAAATTACAAAATACCAGAAAATACAAAATTTAATAATTTCGAGAAAGTGGGATTACAACGTAGGAGTCGGATATAGTTATCTACTATAGACGGATGAAATCGTATCCGTGGCGGCCAACCCGACACGTCAGGACAGGACCTAGGGTGGCTGGTGACGTACGATCTCAAGATTATGTTCCCTCCCAATGCTTATACCAATTTAAGTTGCTTATATTAATCCTATCTTGATCTTGGAATTACATATCGTAGTCACATGGTCATCCTCCTATATGTCGTACCATATTACGTGTACCCTAAGTATGAATCCACATCGGCTCAAGGAGTCCCAAATCTAGATCCATGCTTAGTGTAATGCATCAAACAACAATCAATATACCACGACACTATTACTGACCAATTACCATAACTGTGCTGGAAGGTACACATGTATTGACATATAACACGAATGATCACTTAGCACGCAGAGTCACACCTCACTGCACTCATTAAATAGCACCGCAGTGCATACTAATATTGTATCTCAATACACACTTAGAAAAGGTACCAGCACGTATACAGATAATCAAGTCAGGAGTACGGTCAAGTCATGAAGTCACATGGACCCCGCATGACATAAAGGTCACATAGGACACGCAAGTCTCAAATATTCATGGCACACTAAGGTCAGGACAAGAAGTCAAGGTCAAAAGTGTACAAGGTGTACAAAGTGCACAAGGTACAAGGTGCACGGTACAGGGTCAAAGGTGCACAAGGTGCACAATGTGCAAGGTGCAAGGTTCAAGGTGCACAAGGTACAAGGTTAAAGGTGCACAAGGTGCACAAACCAATAGGTGCACGAGGTGCAAGGTGCGCGGACCATAAGGTACGTAAGGTACAAGGTGCACGGACCAAGAGATGTACGAGTTACAAGGTGCACGGACCAAAAGGTGCACGAGGTACAAGGTACGCAGACCAAAAGATGTGCAAGGTATAATATGTACGGACCAAAAGGTGTGCATGGTACAAGGTGCACGAACCAAAAGGTGCATGAGGTGCAAGGTGCAAGGTGCACAAAGCAAAAGGTGTGCACGGTCCAAGGTACGCAGACCAAAAGGTGTGCGAGGTACAAAGTGCGCGGACCAAAAGGTACACGAGGTGCGCGGACCAAAAGGTGCGCGAGGTACGCGGACCAAAAGGTGCACGTGGTGCGTGAACCAATAGGTGCACGAGGTGCGTGGACCAAAAGGTGCGCGAGGTGTCGTCTCTACCAGCAAGCTTTTGGTCATAGAGTTTTGGAAACTTCTATTGTCCATAACTTGGGCTGTATGACTCAAAATTAGGCAAAATGAAGGTCTAAACTGAATGAAATTGAATTTTCTACAACTTGGAACAAGTATTTTTCGAAAAAGAGTAAGTTTGATAGATCAAAACCATAAAAACCCATAAACTCTAGTTTTGGAACATAGATCTACTCAAAACTAGCCATCAAAATCAAAAATACCAAGTACTAAACTTGTAGAGGATGATGAGAAGAACAATATAGACAAATCATATCAAAGAAAAAAAAATCAAGAAATGAAAATGCTAGAATCTCTTCATTTGGTGCAAGGTGTACTTGCTTAAAAGTTGGTTTAAGTAAAATAAATAAAAAGTGAATGAGGAGAGAGTGTGAGGAAGAGAATATATATAGTAGGTGAGGGTTGGCTCCACTAAACACTAATCCCTAACATAACCTAACCTTATGACTAATGACATGTCAAATGGTGCATGATACAACTAATTAAATTAATTAAATAAATTCCAACCACAACACGGTTCAGATATCTTATTATCGAAGCAGTGAGCCACGCTTACAACCAGACAAGGAAAAAGGGTGGCATACTAATCTGTGATGAGATACTGTTCCATGCCATGGCCAGTTACAAATACATGATACATACAATCAAGATACAGGTGCCAGATACCACATACAGAAAAATTAAAAATTTACGTATTCCGGGAATGGGGAGTGACAGCCACTTTCTTGAAGGTTCGGATATATTAGTTTTAGGAACCCAAACATATATATTCATCACTACTAGCTTCCTAATTCTACATTGATGTGACAAATGTCCTCTTATACCACAGTAATGACATATAACAAATATGTTTATGCTAGGTGGAGTTTGAAGATCATGTATGTGTGTTTTTGAAGATGTGTGTGACTTCTTGTGTGAAAATTTATATATTGAATGCATGACTTCTAGAAGTTCTAGTAGTGTTGGGTGTGCTGTGTTTAGCCGTGTGATTCGTGTTCAATAGAGTTACAGGTCTGACAACCTATTTACCTAATTTAGTCTAACCTTTAGAGACATTGATCAAAGGCTTCATTGTACTTGGCTGTGAGTATCAATTCTCTGAGCAACAATATTGTACTTCTTCTTTAATTCATAGATATCATTGCATTTTCTCGATTTGCTTTCTTAAGCTTCTCAAGTGTGTCATGTAAACTAAACGTTAAAGAAGAAATCTCATTAGTGTTACTAGAAGAAGTCTTATCTCTAGTATCTTCCAGTATTTGAGATTGCTTAGAGAACTCAGATTGAACTGCTTTCAGCTCTTTCTTAGCACACTTATACATATCCATCATCTTCTTTTGGTAACATCTGTAGCCATGAAGCATAGATTGTAGCCATGAAGCATAGATTGGCTGTGTTGCGAGGTTTCTCTTCTTCTTCTGAATCACTTGTCTCACTTTCACACCAGATGCTGGTATTAGCGTAGTTCCTTGATGAAGCTCTTCTTTTGCTTAATTGATCGTATCTACTTCCCTTTCTTATGACAGGACAGTCCTTCTTGATATGACCTGTCTTCTTATAGCTGTAGCAGATTGGTTCTTCGTCATCTCTGAAATTTTTATTATTTTTAATAGTCATCTCATACTTCAGGAATCTTCTGAAGTTCCTTGTCATAAGGGATTGTAATGCCCCAGTCCTAAAATACGTGGGACCAGGTATACGAATACATGTCAGCAGCACTTCCCCAATGGGCCAAGCTACACAATAAGCCCATTAGCGAAATACTGAAGTTGTAAATCATGATAACACCAAGAAATACAACACAGTCCATAGGTATATACATCTAATCCAATCCACAGAGTCCACAAAGAGATCAAGAATAAATAAGAAAATGTCTCAAATATCTAGCAATAAAAGTAATAAAGTCTGTGCGGGTAAAACATCCCGAAACCACAAAAATAGAAACAAAGTACAAATCACTACAAGTCTGATGAAAAGAAAAGAAAATAATTTAGCCAGACTAAATATGAAGATAACATGATCACAAAAAATCCTTTGGCACTATCTCGTCTTCTTGTGCCGGTACGCCTCCGGTCTCAGCTCCCGAACCGTAAACCTCGGGATAGTCTTCGGCTTCGTCTAAGCTTGGAAAATGGCCAGGTCCTCAGAGGACTAGCAAGGTGCATAATATACATGCCAAGGTACAAAAATAAAAATATGAACTAAGGCAATCTATTGTATCCGTATATGTGCTATACAAGTGAGATACTTTTCTAGAATACCAGACCCCTTCCACTAAGGCTCACTTGCACCTTAGCAGGGTATTGTCCCCAGTACCTGTGTCGTGGCACCAAGGACAATCAATTCTCGACAGTAATAATCCCTTACTCTGTTACAGAGATAAAGGTCACTAAACAACGGGCCACACGACAATTGGTTTGATATTGTAGTCAAGTTCTCCCCAATTCCTATGTCTAGAATCTAGCAATATCAAGTCTGTACAGTCATCTCAAAAGTAAAAGCAATATTGATAAAGAAATCTAGAATACAAACACGAGGTCAATACCACGAATAGTCATATAAATCTCGTATCATGAATGTGTCGGTATCCTGTGGTCAATTGTGTCAATGGACACATCAGCATGTACGTAATGCCTAATGTCAATACTCGATGTCACTATCATGACATCGGCACTCGTCTATAAACGAACACTAAGTATCGATGTCCTACATCATGCAATGCTAATAAAAAAAATAACAAGACAGAAAAGAAAGATCTGTAATGATGACAAGGCACGCTTGCCTGTAACTGCTGTCTGCGGGTAAGTTTGTCCAACTCTGGTGTCCTTGTCGATCCTCCCAAGCTCACCTATAATAATACACGACATTTAATATTTTATATCAACACACCATATATAAATTATATGAGTATCTATGACTCCTAGTTGCCATAACGTTGTTACTACACTACATCTATTGTATAAGTACATAAGGTATCAAATCCTCTCGTAAATACTTTACAATTATAACAAAATAATATATTTAAATTCTAAAATTTATCAATAAATATTTATATATTGTTATAATTATATTTTCAATAGGGGAACCCTTTCACAAGAGATCTTATGTCAATGTCACATATGACTTCCTCAAATCGACCCATTAATTTAGTCCCGAAATAACGATTAAATTAAAATTAATAAATTATGTAAATTTTTTGAAAATTAGTTAAAATAGTACTTATAATGTTAAACCTTGCACAACATAAAGTTTAATATGGATTCATGGAGTTTTAACACTTTTGGACACGAGAAAAAAAAATTGGAGTTCGGTGGCATGACAAATGTCATGAATTTTTAAAAATAACAAACGGATGCAAAACCAAACTTTTAGATATGCATCAAAAAGATATCAACATCTAGATTCTGAATAAAAATATAAAATATTTAGAAACTAACATTAGATAGGCAAAAAGTAGCCCGCAACAGAATTTGTCAGTTCTGGATACCCTGTCGTAGAATCAACGCCACGGGCAAACAGCTTGGAACTAGGAGATTTGGCGATCAGAGGTTGGAGTAGACATACAAAGGTAACTCTCAGATTTGGTTTGAAGTAAAACGGATGATAAAAAGTGGGTGAAACATTGTCTACAAATCGACAAACCTACTGTGACATTTTAGACTTCGGTTCGACGGAGTTTCGGCCCAAGTAGCACATCGTGTACCTCTCTGACGGCCGCAAGGTTGCTTCTACAGTTGCTAGGGTAGAAGGAATATTGAGAGGGACATCCAAGTAGTGGTGGTTGGCACAGAAATCGAAGAAAAAATATATTTTGTGAAAAAAGGGGGTCGGCTAGGGTTTTGGGTTTGGAGTGGTGGCCGCTAGGTTTGGAGAGATTTGTGGAGTAGTGGGCGGTTATGAGAGAGGATAATGATTAGGGTTTGATAGGAATATATATATATATATATATATATATATATATATATATATATATATATATAGTGCATAGGCTTTATTTGATCTAATTTGGATATGATTTGATTCTCCAAATCATACTATCATTAATAAGTTTCCTATTTTGGTTAGATGTTTGACCAAGCCAAATATATAAGGAAATATTACATATGGCTGCAATTTCACCTCTAAAATTTGCTTAAATATATGTATACTTGATTTTGATACTCTAGTTAGGCTCTAACTAGTAGGGTTGACTAGGTTAGGGTCCAAGTAGCATTACTAGTCAAATTGAACCCGAAAATCAATTTAATGAGTCTCATGTGCCATTTGCAAATAAGTAGCACATAGAAACTTGGTTGGATGGTACACCCTAGGCATGTGCATTATAGACTCAACATGGGTCAAAACCATATATTGAGTCATACGGTTTCGTTCTATGTCAAGTCCCAAAAGTAAATTGGAAGTCGACTTAAAATTACATCAATGGCTCAAATTGGCCTAAGTTGGCCTGATGTTGCGCGAAATCAAAAGAATATTGAAAAGCAAATTTGGATGGGACATGATATATCAAACTGAAGGTGGACGAGTCTAAAATTCAAATATGGAACTGGATTTGAGAAAACAATATTTGTTGTGCCTCAAACATCAAAGCTACGGTAAACTACTAACATAGTCATTATTGACTTTAATAAATTAAAATATCTATATAAAATAATTAAAAATAATTAAAAATAATATTCAAAAATGAGGGGACTTACAACCTACCCACCTTAAAAATTTTATCCTCGAAATTAAAATAACACAATTATAAAAAACTTATCATAAGAATAATTAAGCTAAGACTTACCGGCATCTACGAATAAGTGGAGATAACGCTCACGCTTAGAATATTCACGCTCCCAAGTTGATTCACCCAGAGAATGGTGTCTCCATGCAACACAAACCAGTCTAACCGTCTGCCCTCTGAGCATCTTCTCATTCGTATCCAAGATACCTACCGGCTACTCCTCGTATGATAAACTGGGTCCCACTGTGATCTCAGAGTGATCGACCACATGACTGGAATCAGTCACATACCTCCTCAGCTGTGAGGTATGGAATACATCATGCACTCCCTCTAGTGATGGGGGTAACGCAAGACGATATTCCACCTCTCCTACACGTTCAATGATATCGAACGGTCAAATATACCTTGGACTCAACTTTCTTCTACTCCCGAATCTAATAGTTCCCCGAGTCGGTAAAATCCTAAAAAATACATGCTCTCTCTCCTTGAATTCTATTGGTCGATGATGCGTATCGGCCTAATGCTTCTGTCGGTTTTGAAGATGACTCTGAATCCGCTTCACTTTCTCGACTGTCTGCGTCACAAGCCCTGGTATAAGTATCTGTCGCTCTCACCTCTGTCCTCTCATAAAGTCTTCAAAATCTTGCATCTGTAGGTAATACTGCCTTTAGTCAATGCTCAAGTAACAACTGTACTTCAAATTGGCAAGCACTCCTTGCTGTTCTGGCATAATGACTTCTATTCCAAGCTCATGAAGATCCTCTAATAATTATGACAGGGTTGCTAAGAAATAAGCATTAGGCTTCCTACTCAAAGCATCTGCCACTACGTTCGCCTTGTCAGGATGGTACTATAAATCTATGTCATAGTCTGTCATGAGCTCCAACCACCGCCTCTGTCTCATATTCAACTCCTTTTGTGTGAAGCCATACTTAAGCTCTTATGATCCGTAAATATCTCCACACGCTCTCCGTACAAATAATGACTCTACATCTTCAATGCAAACATCACAATTGCTAACTCTAAATCATAAGTAGGGTAATTCTTCTCATATACCATCATCTGCCTCGATGTGTAGGCTATGACCTTTTCATGTTGTATCAAAATACATCCAAGTCCACTACCCGACACATCACTACAAACCAAGAATACTCTCGATCTAGAAGGAAGCGTCAAAATAGGTCTGAGGTCAACCTCTTCTTCAATTCTTCAAAAGCCTTCTGACAATCTTCTGTCTACTGGAACTCCGGATCCTTACGGGTCAACCGTGTCATCGGCTCTGCAATCTGTGAGAAATTCTCTACGAACTTGCGGTAATAACCTGCAAGTCCGAGAAAACTCCAAACTTATGCAACCGATATTGGTGTCGGCCAAGACTCTACGGTAGCTATCTTTTTCTGATCAACTGAAAGTCTTTCTTCCGAGATAATATATCTAGGGAAAGGAACTATATCAAGGCAAAATTCATACTTACTAAGCTTAGCATACATCTCTCCTTCCTTAATACTCCCAACACAACTCTAAGATGCTTCTCGATAATAAGCTAGGGAAAAAGGATTAAAGTGTTTACTACAGAAGAATTCTAATACCACTAGTCGTACCATTCTATCGTAGGTATAGTATTATAACATATTCAATGATACTCGTCAGTTCACTCATAGCAATTTATTCAAATAAGCTCTACGCATTCGATACCCAGACACTCATACTCGACTCATAATCTTACTAGGATCCATCTCTAAGAAACTTATCTGTTTCTAACTACCCAACATCACAATCACACCGATAATCTAGCTTAATTATATTCTATAATATAACTATAAGGTTTGTTTATTTTAGTCATCTAATAAATAGAAGGTAACGGAATCCTAAGGCTGGGTCAAACAAACCTATATACCAATTTCAAACAACGTAGGGTCAAGCAAAGCATGAGGGTTTATCGAACTATATCCAAGAACGACGTGAGGCCAAACAAGATGCATAGGACTTAGTCTAAGTAAGACTCGTAAACCATATATCTACATGATTATGTCACGTAAAGTTACTGCCATGCCAGTGTGCATCTGGATGCAAATAACTTTCTTGTTCCATAATACGACGGATGACTGCATTGCACATCTGCTATGCCAGGTAATACAGGTTCTTGAGCTTATCTTGGCCAAATCCATAAAAGATTTCTGAATTAACTTTTTACGAAAATACAGGACAAGAGATCAACATGCATAGGTTATAGGTCAAGTAGAATTTGAGAACATATATAGCCATCATAGCGTTATCTGAAGTTCTGCCTCGCCAATATTTCTCTGGCTGCTAAAACTTTGATTCCGTAATACAGGGTTAAATATAATTTCTCAAACTTTTCCTTGGACCCATCCATAAGGCACTTTCGGACAAATTAGCACAAAAAGAATGGAAAGACTTACTCAAGAAGTCAACATGGAAGGGTTTAGTCAAATCTCGAGTAAGGAAGAACACAAAAGTAATCATATTAAGAAATAAGATAACATGAAAGCAATCATGCTGAAGAGTCTGAGAAAAGCCTATAATCATGTTTGTGGATGTATCGTCAAGTCATATTCCTTAATTGGTTGCAGGCTCGTAGTAGTACGACTATCCTAGGTATCACTACGACTTCGCAAAATTTACGAAGACTTTACCTGCACCTATGACTTCTATTGTCTATTCCTCTGCTTTCTTGAAGTGATAGTAAGGGAAGATACATCCATTATGAAGATTTGTCTTGCTAGCATGAATAAATAAGGATTATGGTATCACATAATCAAACTGGATGCAAATCAAGAAGTCAAGTGAGAGTTCGAAAAGAAGTCAAGGAAGGTATCAAGCGCGTGGATGTAATCATATGGGTCTTTTCTATTCTATTTGCAGGCTCACGTCAGTACAGTAACATAACCGAAGTGATTTAACGTGGACCTGTATGGGCCACCATAAAAACATGTAATGCCCCAGTCCTAAAATATATGGGACCAGGTATACGAATACATGTTAACAGCACTTCACCAATGGGCCAACCTACACAACAAGCCCATTAGCGAAATACTTAAGCTATAAATCATGATAACACCAAGAAATACAACATAGTCCATAGGTATATACATCTAATCACATCCACAGAGTCCACAAAGAGATCAAGAATAAATAAAAAAATGTCTCAAATATCCAGCAATAAAAGTAATAAAGTCTGTGCGGGTAAAACATCCCAAAACCACAGAAATAGAAACAAAGTACAAATCAACTACAAGTCTGATGAAAAGAAAAGAAAATAATTTAGCCAGACTAAATATGAAGATAACATGATCACAAAAAATCCTTTGGCACTATCTCGTCCTCCTGTGCCGGTACGCCTCCGGTCTCAGCTCCCGAACCATAAACCTCCGGGTAGTCTTCAGCTTCGTCTAGGCCTGGGAAATAGCCAGGTCCTCAGAGGACGAGCAAGGTGCATAATATACATGCCAAGGTATAAAAATAAAAATATGAACTAAGGCAATCTACTGTATCCGTTTATGTGCTATGCAAGTGAGATACTTTTCTAGAATACCAGACCCCTTCCACTAAGGCTCACTAGCACCTCAGCAGGGTATTGTCCCCAGTACCTGTGTCGTGGCACCAAGGACAATTAATTCTCGACAGTTGTCACTACCAAATTCCTAGTTTGAGGGTATTTTTGTCATGTTGAATTATTTGGAATTAATATATATTTATTGGAATGGTGTGATTTTAATATTATTAATTAGTTGCCATGTGTTGTGATTAGCCCCAACCTAGATTGGACCTAACCTAGATTATTCATAGTTAGTCTTAGTTAGCCATGGTTAGTATTAGTTAGTCATGATTAATTTTGGTTAGTCATGGTTAGTTAGAGCTAACTAGGACGCAACTTAGACTAGTGTGTAAACCTAGATTTTTGACCCTTGATTTGACTATATGATAGGAGAGCCATTGATTTATTTCCCAAGAACCTAACCCTAGAATAGTGGGCCGGCCACCTAGGGATCAACACCCCTCTATTTAATGCCTCTCAAAATTTCTTGCCTCTTTTGTTCATTCTTCCATTTCTCAAGAGCAAAGTTTGGTTCTTCCTTCAACATTTTCTATTTTGATCAATACTTATCCATTTTCATTCAAATTTCTTGCATTGTAATCTAAATATTGTTCTCCTACTGTTGGTGGAGGTGAACCTCAGTTTTGGACTCTATTGGGGCTTTGAGCTAGCTAGGAAGGATCTCCATTATTGAGTTTTCTTGAGAAGGAGCACCACATAGGTAACTTTCTATTTAGCCATTAGATTTTCGATTTCTTGGCATATTTGCATAGCCCTAGGTGTCCTCTAACTGTAGGAATGGATTTTGTGTGGAGTTGTGTCCTTTACATGTCTGTATCGGACACGTATCAGCCTAGGTTTAGTAGTGTTCGATGAAATGCCACAGTGGGCTTTTCATCATTATTTTCGAAATGTATTTGAATAGGAAATTAGGTTTTTATGTGTCTTATCATTTTCCTTGAGACTGAGCTGGATTTGAGTCCAGTTCGTGTCGTGTTGGACTCGTGGACACGCCCCGTGCGCGTACAGTCGGGTTGTCCTGCTACTCGCGTGTTCGTACGGATGTTCTAGGGCACGTGGACACGTGTTCTTGGACACAGAGCTTGGGGTAATGTCTGACACGACACTCCCAAAGTCTCGTGTCCAATGGATTCGTGTCGAGTGAGCTAGGACTCGTGCACGGGTTCACTGTTGTTGTGTCCAGTTCAGTATGTTGTGTTCGTGTCGTTCTTGGACACGTTCGTGTCCTATTTTTGGACACTATACTATATGAATAACACATGCACATGCTAGTCATTAACTACCAACCATTAACCTACTTGTTAATTGTTATTTCAATTTTGAAAATGGAAAAATCCTCATTTTCTGATACTGTTAAGTATCAGTAAAATTAATACACTATTTTTCCCCATCTTCAATTTACATTTAAATATTAATATCGTGTAATGTAATGTGGGTTAGTTGCTGTTACAATTAGATATCATGATAGGGTTTGTGTTAGCATGAATGAGTGTTCGAATTTACATTTGGGGAATCTCCTTTTTTCTGATACTGAAATCTGTCAATGTGGGTTCCTGAGGTTCGAATGGGTTAGCTTATGTTATGACTAAATTGTGTTGAAATAAAACCTGGGTTTTAACCATGTGCTAAGGGTTTATGCTAGGCATGAGATTGCTTCGATTTTGTTATTGGTTTTGAATTTTCAATGTGATGATTTGGACTGATACACAGATTTTAACCTGAATCCTGAGAACATGAAACAGAACCTGAGAAATTAGTATTCATTTGTAATTCACTGATTAGTTCCTGAGAACATATAGACACATTGGCACATAACCTCTCATGTACACAGACACACACACCTACACTAAACCTGGACTGAGACACTGTTGACACTGAGACACTATTTGGATATTACACACTGTCAATGTCTGGGTATTCCTGTCACAAGTAATCTAATGTACACACACCTACACTAATCTGAAAACTGAAATTGAACTGGGATTATATGCAATATACACACACTACACAAATCCTGAACTGACAGTGCACTAAGCTCAAACACACACACACACAAGAATCTGGATTTCCTGAGAACATGGGACTGTCACACATGAGAATACATATATGCTGTTATTTTTCCTGTCATTTGATTACTTGGGAATCCTGATAAGTGACTCTAATTTAAACTGAACCTGGGGATTAACCCACTGTACCTATACACCTTCCTGTTAGAGACACACATAACTGAGACATATGTACACACATTAAACCCACACATATTGTTTTCCACTCTTGCACATACTGATTTCAGTCCACTTGAACCCCACCTCTCACTCTACAAAATCCTGAAATCTGGGACTTCACTTTGTAAACTGTTTAACACACATTACACACACCCATTTACGCATTCATTTTTCCTGAGAACCCAATTGAATGCTAACCGATACACACATGTTCCCCATATCCCTATCACATGTATCCTAGCTACAAGGACACATACAAAACACTAACTGCCTATTCACTCATTCACGCACACACATGCCTATGTATAAACACACTCACATATGCAAGCTCTTCCCTCTCTAACTCTCCATGTATACATATATAAATATATATATATATATAAGTAATGTGATATTTGTAATACAATATAGGATTATCTATATGAATAGTGTGTATAAATATATGGATTGTATGTGTAATGCCTATAAGGGCCTATGGCATATAACCTAGGTAACATAGCCTATGGTATCCTTGTGTGGTCTTGGCATATGGTAAATATGCACATGAGTATTCATATAGACTTGTGTATGGTGTATACTTGCTAGGGTAGACTGGTTAGGCCTAGTGAGACTTGATTGGGTCTAGGTTGACCTAGTTGACCTAACTTTGACTATTTAGTTGACTGAAGTTGACCAGGCTTGACTTTGGTTTAGGATTGACCTAATATCATGTAGACTGCATCATAGTAGCTTACTTTATTAGTTGGACATGTTATGACTTGTATTGTTCTGATTAGGAGCCAGACACCACTCCTCAGGCAGTATTTTATTCAGACGTTCAGGGTATCAGGCGAGTACATTCTCTGACCGTTTCATACTTGCTAGGAGTATTTTCTTGCTCTAGATTATTTTACTTGATACTGACACGATAGAAACACGGATTAGTACTATATGGATCTTTTCATACGATGTTATCCCCCTCGGGAGCATCAGATACATTATGTTATGTGCGTTTCACTTTCATCATGTATTCTTGTGCTTTCACCATTCATGTGCACTCTTGTGATTCATGTACTTTCATGTTCACGGAGCCCCCATGTTTATATCCATGTGCACCCATTTATGGGCCTACATGTGAAATTATGTGCAATAACATAACTTGAACGGATCCTTGTGTATTGATTGGGGTACGGGAGAGTATAAATAGTCATGTGGATAATTTCCAAAGTAGTGTAGCCATGTACAACCTCTCATGTTTATTATCAAGCCGTTCACATGTCTAGTTTGTACTCTAAATCACTAGTTCACTGTAGCTCTTTACTTATAGTAGATATTTTATTACAGTCTTCTCTTTTACTCATGTATACTCTTCACTGTTTCATGTATTTATTGTCTGTATTTTATTCCTGTCATGATATGAACTGCGTGAGATGTACTGTGCTCGCTCCAGTCCTAACTGGACCTGTTGAAATATTACAGATGACTTCGAGGAGCTGTGTCCTACCTATTATGGAGCAGGCTTAGATGACACACTTGAGCTGGACCCTCAGGAGGACACAACACTTGCTGATGACACTACCCTATAGACTAGGCTAGTTAGCTAGGCTATTTCTATTTATCTTCATGTTATGATACACTTGTATATATTGGAGTTGTACTCTGGATTTGTGGAGATGTTTATCTTAGATTTCAGCTATCTCTCTATCTTGTATTTATCATCCATGGATTCTGTCTTTTATCTATTCTATCGTATCGTACTTTCTGTATTTCTCTATCTTGTATCTAGAATGCAAATACGAGGTCAATACGACGAATAGTTATGTAAACCTCGCATCATGAATGTGTCAGTGCCCTGTGGTCAATTGTGCCAATGGACACATCAGTATGTATGTAATACCTAATATCAATACTCGATGTCACTATCATGACATTAGCACCCGTCTATAAATAGACACTAAGTATTGACGTCCTACATCATGCAATGCTAATAAAAAAACAAGACAGAAAAGAAAGATCACTAACGATGGCAAGGCACGCGTGTCTGTAACTGCTGTCTGCGGGTAAGCTTGTCCAACTCCGGTGTCCTTGTCGATCCTTCCAAGCTCACCTATAATAATACACTATATTTAGTATTTTATATCAACACACCATATATAAATTATATGAGTATCTATGCCTCCTAGTTGCCATAACGTTGTTACTAAACTGCATCTATTGTATAAGTACATAAGGTATCAAATCCTCTCGTAAATACTTTACAATTATAACAAAATAATATATTTAAATTCTAAAATTTATCTATAAATATTTATATATTTCTATAATTATATTTTCAATAAGGAAACCCTTTCATAAGAGATCTTATGTCAATGACACATATGACTTCCTCAAATCGACCCATTAATTTAGTCCCGAAACAACGATTAAAATAAAATTAATAAATTATATAAAAATATCAAAAATTAGTTAAAATAGTACTTATAATGTTAAGCCTTGCACAACATAAAGTTTGATATGGATTCATGGAGTTTTGACACTTTTGGACACAAGAAAAATAGAATTTTTCGGAGTTCGGTGACATGACAAATGTCATGAATTTTTAAAAATAGCAAACGGATGCAAAACCTAACTTTCAGATATGCATCGGAAAGGTATTGACGTCTAAATTTGAATAAAAATATAAAATGGTTAGAAACTGAAATTAGATAGGCAAAATGTGGCCTACAACAGAATTCATCAGTTCTGTATACCGTGTCGTAGAATCAACGCCACGGGCAAACCGCTTGGAACTAGGAGATCCGGCAATCAGAGGTTGGAGTAGACATACAAAGGTAACTCTCAGATTTAGTTTGAAGTAAAAATGATGATAAAAAGTGGGTGAAACGTCGTCTACAAATCGACTAACCTGCTGTGACATTTCAGACTTCGATTCGACGGAGTTTCGGCCCAAGTAGCGCATC
Organism: Iris pallida; assembly: GCA_029216955.1. Classification (NCBI taxonomy): domain Eukaryota; kingdom Viridiplantae; phylum Streptophyta; class Magnoliopsida; order Asparagales; family Iridaceae; genus Iris; species Iris pallida. Next base: position 6,428,400 of record JANAVB010037020.1, read on the forward strand.
GTGCACCTCTCTGACGGCCGCAAGGTTTATCCTACAGTTGCTAGGTGGAACAGGATGTTGAGAGGGATGTCCAAGTAGTGGTGGTTGGCGTAGAAATCAAGGAAAAATTATATTTTGTGAAGAAAGGGGGTCGGCTAGGGTTCCGGGTTTGGAGTGGTGGCCGCTAGGTTTGGGGGGATTTGTGGAGTAGTGAGCGGTTATGAGAGAGGGGGATGGTTAGGGTTTGATAGGTATATATATATATATATATATATATATATATATAGTGCATGGACTTTGATTTGATATAATTTGGATAGGATTTGGTTCTCCAAATCATACTATTATTAATAGGTTTCCTATTTTGGTTAGATGTTTGACCAAGCCAAATATATAAGAAAATATTACATATGGCTGCAATTAAACCTCTAAAATTCTCTTAAATATATGTATCCTTGGTTTTGGTACTCCTAGTTAGGCTCTAACTAGTAGGGTTGACTAGGTTAGGGTCCGAGTAGCATTACTAGTCAAATTGGACCCGAAAATCAATTTAACGAGTCTCATGTGCCATTTGCAAATAAGTAGCACATGAAAACTTGGTTGGATGGTACACCCTAGACATGTGTTTTGTAGACTCAAACATGGGTCAAAACCATATATTGGGTCATACGGTTTCGATCTATGTCAAGTCCCAAAAGCAAATTGGAAGTCGGCTTAAAATTACGTCAATGGCTTAAATTGGCCTAAGTTGGCCCAAAGTTGCGCGAAGTCAAAAGAATATTAAAAAGCAAATTTGGATGGGACATAATATATCAAACTGACGGTGGACGAGTCTAGAATTCAAATATGGAACTGGATTTGAGAAAACAATATTTGTTGTGCCTCAAAAATCAAAGCTACGGTAAACTACTAACATAGTGTCACGACCCGCACCCGCTTTTCGGATACAAGACGTGTCCAAGCCCAGCCTACACCGCAGTGTCGACGGTAGAACGCTGTCCAATATACACGAGTCACGGCAATCTAGAATCTCATGGCAATCTATATCTCATCCACAGAATAATCAATCACAACCAAGATCAATGAATAAGACATGAAACTGAACAATAATGAATATAACTGAATGTTTCCAAGATTCAATGTCACATCCGGTGTACACAAATCCACTACAAATAGACGGAAAGAGAAAATACATGAAACATACTAACTGAATACAACCTGCTAATCAAGGTGATCTCAACTACAAGTACTGCGGTCTGATGCTGACTCAAACCCCTCATCCGCTCCTGATTCAAACTCGGCTAACCTGAAGTGATCATCTGGTCCTCAGCGGACATAGCAAGATACATAATATACATGCCTATCTAACAGTTTTATCATGCGCAAGAAAATAAGCAAGCAAGGTAGAAAATACGATAAGCGACTATGAACACGAACACTAGAACAACTACGCATAAATGAACTGCCAGATGAATAATGAACACGAGATCAATGGAAAATCAAAACCCTCATCCCGAGTGTGGACTCATGGATTTGAACTAAGCACTAACCCTCGTCCCGAGTGTGGACTCTCTGGTTAGCTCACGGCAAAACACCCTCGTCCCGTGTGTGGACTCTCTAGTACAAATGGTCAACCCTCATCCCGAGTGTGGACTCTCTGGTGCCAATGAACACGACAAATACCCTCGTCCCGAGTGTGGACTCTCTGGTGCAAATGGTCAACCCTCGTCCCGAGTATGGACTCTCTGGTTGGGTAAAACGATAATCAAGGCTATAGCAGTTCACTATGTGCACTCGTTCTATGACATGACTCAAGCAAGGTACTGGTGAGAAACTCCAAATGTGAACCACAAGACCAAACATGAACACGGCTATATGCAATGAAAACAACTCAACAGAATATAATACAAAAAGCACATGTCCATAATCAAACTGGGAAATAAAATACAATGCATGTAAATAAAACTGTAGAGGGAGGCAAGGTATACGTGTCTGTGCTCCTGAACTGCGAGTACGATGCAGAGCACTGAGTCCAGTCCAATTAACCTATTTAATACCATTTTAATGTATCAAACAACATTTAAAGGAAAATACTAGCCTATTCATGTGTATTGATTGACACTTACTAACAACTATACCTTAACTTCTGACTCCACCACTACTGTTGTTCTAGGCCAATAAAACACCTTACTAATATTCGAGTATTCAGAGATACTTTGAATGTCCTAGCTATATAGAATTCCCTAACCTTGATATCCATTGCACATCCCCAATGCAATCTGCTAACCTAGCACATGACCTTCATATATAACCCTATATGTCCTGTGCCAGCAGACATGTATAAACCCTTTTCTTAAATTATATGCTATATGGGAATTCAGGATGTATTCAGGATGTGTCATCCGTCCTATTGTCATGGCTACAGAGACTGAACCAAGCTCTGGACAAAACATAATGCCAACATGTGCAAATAACTGAAATGCTCACTTGGGACAGATATCAAGGCTGACTGAATGATCCATATGAATCCCAATGTTTAGGTCAGTTCAGTCAATGGACTGAAATCACAAATCCATTTGACAGTATCCCTTTTTAGATATCAAGGGAAATATAATATAAACCTTCAAGGAAAAACCCTGTCAGTATACATGAAATATTTCCCCTGGTAGCAGGGAACTCCTGACCAAATGAAGGCTACATATAGCACTTATTTGACCTCACACTTCATTATTCCACAAATGATATTTCCTCTACTGCGGATATCTGTTATCCCCTTCCTAATGCCATTAATACACGCATACGCCCATACTGTAGTAGTCCAACATTCCTATTGGTATCTGGAAATGCCAATCTGATACATTATAAAAACTAATACATTATGCCAATTGATTCATTATGACAACTAAATACTTGATATGCTCTGACCGGTCAAGGTTATGAAATCTGTACAAGTGAGTACATGAGTACCTGTCAAGGCTATGCCCCTTACCCAGGTAATGACTAATGGTAAAGGAAAGTCCATGCCTCTTTTATCCCCAAGGTTACTTATTCATTCTACATGTAATTTGTTCAGGGCCTCATGATTTGGGATACAAAGGTATACAAGGTTGGTCAGGTAAAGCTACAATAGGCTACTACCAAGTTCTATTTACACCCAGGTAATTCCCAAGTTGCCATTTCCTAGGCCTCACATGACCCACCACTCTGAACAGTGGCTGTCATGTGCAGGAGTTTCGAAAGATAGGTATCAGAGGAAATCTAATATGTCAGGACCCCAATGGTTACTTACATCCACCTCTCCTACTGGACTGAATCACTTAGATGTAGGAGACCAACATATTTTGTTGCCCTGCTGTCACGACCCGCACCCGGATATACGGTACGAATACGTAGGCCACGTCCAGCCTACACCATAGTATCGGCGGTAGAGCGCTGTCAAGTACCCGATACTAACTACAACATCTACAGATCCATAACTATCAAGGTACTCATATCACATCACAAAAACTAAGGAAGATAAGACAAGAAATAATAACAATATCACTAGAACAACTAGAATCTACAAGGATCATATGAGACAAGAATAAAACAGAGGGAAACAATATCAAAACTAAATAACTACCAGACTTAGAACTCCTGAGAGACAACTCACGGTAAAGAATATCGAGAATCACCCTAGCTAGCAATATCCTGTAGTCCAATACTGAGGGCACAACTACTCCTAAAATATTGTCAACATATCCAGTCAGGATGGAACGAGCACAAATCTCAAATAACAGTTCTAGTTAGACAATATTGAAAATATAGCAGTAAATAGAGAGAGTATACAAAGAATCACGAAATGTACATGTGAGTATCATGGCAAGGTAAGCTGTAAATCTAGAGCTAGAACAAGGCAAGTAAAACTGATCATGACATGTACAAGAATCAAGAATCATCTATCTAAGTGTGTGAGTACTAGTTTCAACATGTGGCCGGCTTGGGTCTGTACAAGGTCTAATGATCCAACTAATCATACGTGGAGTATAGGATTGGCTATTAAACAAGGTCTACAAGAATAAACAAGGCGGATAATGACCAAACATCTACACTAATACTCCCCGTCCCTGACTAGTATAGTAGATCCAACCATGACATATCATGACATACGATTCTCTGAGAGGGTAGCTTGCCTTCGCAGGAATCGCGTCTATAAAATGCACAAGGAACAAGAAAGATTTGGATAAGATATACCAACGAATACAAGGAATAACATCTCATGACGGGATCCAAAGAAATACCAATCCGTGTGAACAATGTGTCATGAGAACAAGGATATCTACACTAAATACAAGAAACATAGACGATATCGTAAAATAGAAATATTATCAGAGAATGTACTCGCCTGAGATCTGGTAGAATATGTCAACTGTGTAATCTGGCTCAGAGTGAAATCACAGACCTAAAGATGAGATATATATAAGCTAATTAGGGTTCAACAGTGTTAGGCATGATTAATCTAGGTCAATCTCAGTCCACTAAGTCAAACTAGGTCACACTGAGTCACACTAGGTCAAACTAGGTCAAACTAGGTCAAAGGTTGACTTACAGCTGACTTTTGGTCAACTGGTCAACTCTAGGTTAAACTAGGTCAAATGTTGACTCTACTTCGACGTTCAGTCAAGCATTCAACCATGGTCAAATGGGGTCAAGGCTAGTCTCTATAAACATCTACAGGGTCAACACATTCAATTTCAGTGGTTGTAAAATTACTGGAATCGATGGATCTCAAAATACAACAAAAGGAGAAAGATTATAATAATAGGGTGAAAACCTACAGATGTTGTCGGATGGTGAAACAACCATCACCAACATGTCCAGAATGGTCAAATTAGCTAGGATAGCTGATCCATAAGACCAATTTGGATACAGGGGCAAAAAGGTAATTTTGGGTCAAAACGGTATCCGTGTCGGACCCACTTTGTACCGAAAAATGTGCCAAAATAAAAGTCCTCAAAACCTTGGAAAATATATGTCGAAGAATCTTGAATGACGATACGAACTCAACGGTATATTCGAAATTGGATTCCGATGAGCCGATCTCAAAATGGCCTTTTGACCCAGATATTGGAATCTGATTTGCACGAAAATATGTGTCGGAGCCAATGTCCACCAAAATTAACAAATTATATGTCAACGAGTCCAGAATGACGATATGAACTCAAGGGTTTATCAGGAATTGGATTCCGATGAGCTGAAGTCAAAATGACCTGTTGACTCGGATTGTGGGGCCCGCCTTGCACTAAAATGCGTGTCGGGACCCACGTCCTCCAAATCAAGCAAAGTTTATATGAAATTGTGCCAGAATGATGCCGTGAGTCTACTAGTGGTGTCAGAAATTGAATCCGGAGTCCCGGGTTCAAAAATTAAATTTTACAAGTACAAAATAAAGAATTCGGACGGCCAACTTTGGCGTCGAATTCGACCAACCAAACGTATTTACAATGAAACAAAACTTAAGGGGCAGGAAGAGGGTTATACCAGCTGTGCAGGGAACCGACGGTGCATCAAACGGGGTCGTAACGGCAAACATACGTGTCCGCGAATTTTGTTCCACAAAACTGTCCAAAAATAGTACAATTTAAAGGGTCAACTTTATGGCCAATTTTTACATAGCAAACGACGGAATTAACGGTTGAAACTTCAGGGGAATGAAGAGGTATATACCAATGAGTGTGATGGAGCAAAGAGTTCGCCGATCCAACGGTTGGATTTCCCGAAAAATGTGCACGAAGTTGCTGCCTCGAAGCACGAATTCTGAAATTCGTCCGCGCTCTCGACGGGATTTCGTACAAAACGCACGAATCGGGCGTTTCTCACGCCGGGGACGAGGGAGCGTGCCACGGGGGCCTGTTCGGGGGTACGCTCGGCCAAGGGGGGCTCACCGACGGCCGCGGCGGCGCGCGACTGCACTGCTACTACTGCTCGCTGCTGCTGCCTCGCTGCTGCTGCCACTCGCGGTGGCGCGCGGCGGGGCGACGACAGCGGTGCCCGTAGCGGTGGCGGTGGTGAGATAGTTTTTGTGTTGGTGGGAATGATGGTGGTGGTGGTGTAGTTATGGTAGTGGTGATGTAGATGATGGTGGTTGTGGTGGTGGTTTGATGATGATTTAAGAAGAAGAACATGACAAGAATGAGAAAAAGAAAATATGGGAAGAAAAAGAATATGGGGGGCTGGCTCGTGTACAGGAGAGGGGAGAGAGAGGGTGAGGTGAGTGTTGATGGGAGTGAGAAAGAGAGAGAGTGAGTTATATTATATGTGTGTATATAATATATAAAGAGGGAGAGAGAATGAGAGATATTAATGAGAGGGAGAGAGAGAAAGAGAAAGTAGAGAGAGAGGGGGGGTTCGGCCACATGGGGAGGGAGAGTGCTGATGTGAGAGGGTGAGTTGGTGTGGTGATATATATATATATATATATATATATATATATATATATATATATATATATACAAGAAGAGAGAAAGTAGATATTTGTATAAAGAGAGATATTAATGAGTAGGAGAAAAAAAAATATCAGTGGGGTGTATAAGTAGACATGGTAGGGTCACACCAATTTGGGTTGGTTGTTGGGTCAAGTTTGGACAAGCTTGGGACCAAGATTTAATTAAAATTACAAATTTAAATCAATTAAAATCATAGATGAAATGGGAGCACAAGGGAGATCAATTTGGTGGCACGCAAGTGGCACGTGCATAGTAGACTCTAAACAGGCCAGGGCCATATATTAGGTCGACTGGATTGGACCGATGTCGGGCCCGGAAATTAAGTTGGAAGTTAAGTCACGAATTACGGCAGACGATAAATTGGTCTAAATTGACCCAAAATTTGCGCGAAGCAAATGGAGCACACGGGAACAAGTTCGAGTGGGATATGATATATCAAATTGGAGATAATCTCGTCTACTACAAACTTCAAGAAGAAAGTTTCCAGAGACTGGCATCCCTGATGCTCTAGAAATCAAAGTCACGGTAAAGAGCATTTAATAATCAAAATTAATCAAATAAAAATGAATTATCGAGAATAAATTATTTAGAAAATTCAAAAATAAATCCTAAAAATTCAGGGGGCTTACATCCTACCCACCTTATAAAAATTTTGTCCTCGAAATTAAAGGTTGGTAGTGGGGTTAAAATAGGATAGAAGGTTTAGGCAATATTTTAGGCACGATCCAAGAGTGACGAGTTTTGCACGATCAAGATAATCAATTCAAAATTGTTCAGACATGATGAGGGATTTTGGCACGATAGAATCATGATACGAACAAAATTATATGTGCATGATTTTAAAATAAGTCAAGTCATTGGGGCACAATTTTAGAGACGATTAGGAGAATCGAAGATATAAATGAAGTTCAAGTACGGGGTGATCTGTAGGACTTATGTTGATGGAAATCAACCCGAAAGTCGCACAGGCCCGATTAAGATGTAAAGCTAACCATGACCAAAACAAGGTTTGGCATGATTGGGATTTATAGTCACAGCCTTGTAGGTATGCATGAAGCCGCGACTAGAAAAATCAAGAATCGTTTGATTACGAACAAGTCAGAATCAGGTCAAAACATCGATAAATATGATCCAGGTCGAAGAAATTAGATTTAGGGTAGATCGACATGATTTTAGAGGCAATGTAATATGTATAATTATGATTGTTAAAATCACGATAAAATGATTCAAGTCGACATAGTTACGCCAGGTCATCTGGGTACGACTAAACACAATGAGTTCAGATATAAACTGAAATTTAAATCATGGTTGAAAGGAGTTCAGGCACGAGTATTTAAAATCCAAACAGGTTCAAAATCAAAAGTTGTAGCACGAGTGGTAATAGCATGAAATTCAACCACGATAAGAAAATTAGCTTCAACACAATCTAAGTTGATCAATTTTGAGTGAATCAGGATTTAGGCAAGATGGAGTATAAGATCATCAAAGTCTTAGCACGAACATCCGAGAATGGAAATCCAGGTTAGAATTGAATTTAATCCAATTGAGTACAACCCAGGATATATGTACGATAGAAGAGATGATCAAATTCGTTTGGTCGCGATCAAGAAAATTATGGTTTAACGATATTGGAAACTCAAGGAATGATACAAAGATATGGAATAAGTCTAATTCCTTTTTGACAGGGAAATCAAAAGACAAGGTTTCATAGGAAAGCCAAATTAATCATCTCTCTATGATACTATCAAGTTTATCCAATCATCATTTGTCAGTCATACCTTTAACTCATAAGTCCAAATATAAAAACCAATCTTACACAACTACTACCAGAATTACCCTTCCGCCATGAAGATTGGACCTTGTTATGATATCATAGGCCAGATCCTAAATTCCAAAACCCTAATCAAGAAGTACACCCTTCACTAGAACTCCACACTATCCACTTAATCATCCTTAAATCCGAATTCTTCCATCTTGTCCTAAATTGATCCGAAACCTCTAATTCAAGTTCGTAAAATCCTTGAACTTGTTAAAATTATGCTCATTGTGTTATTCAATCTAATACCACTAGGCTTTATAAAACTTATTCTTCCATTACTAAATCAACCTTCATATTTCCTTCATCATACACTTTCAATTATCAACCATCTCAATTAATAAATTATATTCATAAAATCTCTTCTTCTTCATTTTTGACTCAAAATCCTTGTGTTCTCTATCATCTTACCAATGCCTTGTCCAGTTTCTTACCATCACCACAAAGGTATACAAGGTTACTTACAAAATCTCTTCTTCTTCTTTTTTGACTCAAAATCCTTGTGTCCTCTATCCTCTTACCAATGTCTTGTCCAGTTTCTTACCATCACCACAAAGGTATACAAGGTTACTTACATCCACCTCTCCTACTTACATCCATCCTCCTACCAATGCCTTGTCCAGTCTCTATCCTCTTACCAATGATTTGGGATACAAAGGTATACAAGGTTGGTCAGGTAAAGCTACAATAGGCTACTACCAAGTTCCATTTACACCCAGGTAATTACCAAGTTGCCATTTCCTAGGCCTCACATGACCCACCACTCTGAACAGTGGCTGTCATGCGTACGAGTTTCGAAAGATAGGTATCAGAGGAAATCTAATGTGTCAGGACCCCAATGGTTACTTACATCCACCTCTCCTACTGTACTGAATCACTTAGATGTAGGAGACCAACACATTTTATTGCCCTGCTGTCACGACCCGCACCCGGATATACGGTGCGAATACGTGGGCTACGCCCAGCCTACGTCGCAGTATCGACGGTAGAGCGATGTCAAGTACCCGATACTAACTACAACATCTAAAGATCCAAAACTATCAAGGTACTCATATCACATCACAAAAACTAAGGAAGATAAGACAAGAAATAATAACAATATCACTATAACAACTAGAATCTACAAGGATCATATAAGACAAGAATAAAACAGAGAAAAACAATATCAAAACTAAATAACTACCAGACTTAGAACTCCTGAGAGACAACTCACGGTGAAGAATACCGAGAATCACCCCATCTCGCAACATCCTGTAGTCCAATACTGACAGCACAACTACTCCTAAAATATTGTCAACATATCCAGTCAGGATGGAACGAGCACAAATCTCAAATAACTGTTCTAGTTAGACAATATTAAAAATATAGCAGTAAATAGAGAGAATATACAAGGAATCACGAAATGTACATGTGAGTATCATGGCAACGTAAGATGTAAATCTAGAGCTAGAACAAGGCAAGTAAAACTGATCATGGCATGTACAAGAATCAAGAATCATCTATCTAAGTGTGTGAGTACTAGTTTCAACATGTGGTCGGCTTGGGTCTGCATAAGGTCTAATGATACAGACAATCATACGTGGAGTGTAGGATTGGCTATTAAACAAGGTCTACAAGAATAAACAGGCGAATAATGACCACACATCTACACTAATACTTCCCGTCCCCGACTAGTATAGTGGATCCAACTATGACACATCATGACACGTGATTCTCTGAGAGGGTAGCTAGCCTTCGCAGGAATCGGGTCTATACAATGCACAAGGAACAAGAAAGATTTGTACAAGATATACCAAAGAATACAAGGAATAACATCTCATGAAGGATCCAGAGAAATACCAATCCGTGTGAACAATGTGTCAAGAGAACAAGGATATCTACACTAAATACAAAAAACATAGACGATATCATAAAACACAAATACTATCAGAGAATGTACTCGTCTGAGATCTGGTGGAATATGTCAACTTTGTAATCTGGCTCAGAGTGAAATCACAGACCTAAAGATGATATATATATATATATATAAGCTAATTAGGGTTCAACAGTGTTAGGCATGATTAATCTAGGTTAATCTCAGTCCACTAAGTCAAACTAGGTCACACTAGGTCAAACTAGGTCAAACTGGGTCAAAGGTTGACTTACAGTTGACTTTTGGCAACTGGTCAACTCTAGTCAACTCTGGTCAACTCTAGGTTAAACTAGGTCAAATGTTGACTCTACTTCGACATTCAGTCAAGCAGTCAACCATGGTCAAACAGGGTTAAGACTAGTCTCTAGAAACATCTACAGGGTCAACACATTCAATTTTAGTGGTTGTGAAATCACTGGAATCGATGGATCTCAAAATACAACAAAAGGAGAAAGATTATAATAATAGGGTAAAAACCTACAGATGTTGTCGGATGGTGAAACAACCATCACCAATGTATCCAGAATGGTCAAATTAGCTAGGATAGCCTATCCATAAGTCCAATTTGGATACAGGAGGAAAAATATAATTTTGGGTCAAAACGGTGTCCGTGTCGGACCCGCTTTGTACCGAAAAATATGCCAAAATAAAAGTCCTCAAAACCTAGCAAAATATATGTCCAAGAATCCAGAATGATGATACGAACTCAACGGTATATCCGAAATTGAATTCCGATGAGCCGATCTCAAAATGGCCTATTGACCCGGATATTGGAATCCGATTTGCACGGAAATGCGTGTCGTAGCCAATGTCCACAAAACTCAGCAAATTATATGTCAACGAGTCCAGAATGACGATACAAACTCAACGGTATATCCGGAATTGGATTTCGATGAGCTGAAGTCTAAATGACCCGTTGACTCGGACTGTGGGGCCCGCCTTGTACCGAAATGCGTGTCGGGGTCCACGTCTTCCAAATCAAGCAAACTTTATATGAAAATGTGCTAGAACGATGCCACGAGTCTACGGATGGTGTCAGAAATTGAATCCGGAGTTCCGGGTTCAAAAATAGAATTTTATAAGTGTAAAATTATGAATTCGAAAGGCCAACTTTGGCGTCGAATTCGACCAACCAAACATGCTCACAATGAAAGAAACTTAAGGGACAGGAAGAGGGTTATACCAGCTATGCACAAGAACCGACGGCGCATCAAACGGAGTCGCGACGGAAAAGATACGAGTCTGCGAAGTTGGCTCCACAAAACTGTCCAAAAATAGTACAATTTAAAGGGTAAACTTTGTGGCCGATTTTTACATAGCAAATGACAGAATTAACGGTTGAAAATTTAGAGGATTATGACGGAGCAAAGAGTTCGCCGATCCAACGGTCAAATTTCCTAAAAAATGCGTACGAAGTCGCTGCCTCGAAGCACGAATTCTGAAATTCGTCCGCGCGCGCGTCGACGGGATTTCGTGTAAAATGCACGAATCGGGCGTTTCTCGTGCCGGGGACGAGGGAGCGTGCCACGGGGGCCTGTCCGGGGGTGCGCCCGGCCAAGGGGGCTCGCCGGAGACGGCGGCGCGCGGCTGTACTGCTACTGCTGCTCGCTGCTGCTGTAATATACTGCTGGCTGCTGCTGCGTTGCTGCCTCGCTGCTGCTGCTGCAACTCACAGTGGCGCGCGGCGGGGCGGCAAGGCTGCACACGGCGGGGCGGTGACGGCGGTGCCCGTGGCGGCAGCGGTGGTGAGATGGTGTTTGTGGTGGTAGAAATGAAGGTGGTGGTGGTGTAGTTATGGTAGTGGTGATATGGATGATGGTGGTTGTGGTGATGGTTTGATGATGATTTAAGAAGAAGAAGCAGAACATGACAAGAATGAGAAGAAGAAAATATGGGAAGAAAAAGATTATGGGGGGTGGTGTCGCGCCCCAGAACCAGAATACTGGAGAGCGGGGGATAGACACAGCCAGCTACGTACATTGAAGTAATTCTCACCTCGCAATACGGTCACAGTTGTCTAGATGCATGAGGGTTTACTACAAGCCATTAGTCTCTTAGGGTCAATAACTAGCCTAGTATCTCAATTTTAAGCAAGCGTAGATATAACAAGATGGTAGATCATCAGACATATAAAGTAAGGCGTCCCATACATACATATTCAGATGATCATGAAGCTAGTCATACAAAATACGAAGACTAGCAAGAGTTTAAGTCATACATGATCAACCCTAGGATTTGTCAATCATGCTACAGCCTGTAGGCAGACAGTAAATAAAGTTGCAAACGAGCTAACACTTGTTCGGCGGCCAAACGCCTCAAAAGAATATTTTTACAAGGGAGTGGGAGAGCAAAATAAAACCCACTCGTTGCCGGGATTCCTTCTAGTGTTCACCATCTGGCAGGAAGGTTGGAAGATCCTCGGTAGCTGCTCCGAAATCTGGCTATACAAAGCCAGCTGGGTCAGACCCCAGAAAGAGCAAGTGCCACAAAGGGGGCTTCACTTAAGAACTAAAACCAGCATGTCAGCACATAAATCATAGGTGAAATAACATAAGACATGAGTTAAAGAAAACAGGATGATAAACGATAAGATAACTAAAGGACTATTCCGGTAACCAAGTTACAACCCGTAAACCAAACAAGGACCGGGGTTATAACCCTTCACCTGAACAGAACTTAGCCTCGAACCATTTATCGATAAAGTAAAGCATAAACAAGCATGTCCGGAGATATCCATGTACCGGATCTAGGCAAGACTAGACAAGATAGGACTCCATCCATCATTCACGGCCAAGCAAAGAGTACGGCTTGATACTTAACTAACTAAGGTTATCACAAGCTTAGTTACTAGCAAGATACAATGAGGTACGCCTACGGCCACAAGCCCTGCAGACTATCCAGGTTATCCAGACGTAAGGTTCAAGCTTAGAGTTGTCATGCCTTGTTAGGTGACTTGGATGCAACACATGACTGTATGCATAGTAATTATTTCATGTAGTGCCCCACATAGCAGTGAGCTAGAAATGTGCCCTACTCGTCGGCAGGCTACAAGTCCATCAAGGAAGGCGCCCAGATAACGGGATTGCTTGTAGCCGGAATACCTCTTTATATGCTCTACTTGATCAATCTAGTCATTAACCTAGTCAGATTCGGTATGAATCCCTGACTGTGGTAACCAGGGATACATGTCCTAGACATGATGCGAGGCAAGACTGGTTGCTTATACAAGCATATTCAATACAATCACCCACGGTGTCAAGAATTCACTTAGCATGTCAGGTTAGCCGTCGCAACAGCGTATCAAGGTTATCATGTCGGGTTGCTTATCAAGATTACTTATCAAGGCAAGGGTGCATCACAACGGACCACCATCAAGAATTATTATGTCAAATTACTTATCAAGAGTGCACCACGGTGGGTCACTAATCATGCAATTCCATCACTAAGCCTTGTTCCGATTAACATTCATAAATAATGTCATGATCACATCGGATTCATGTCGAGTTTACATCAAAAGGCGTAAGGATATAAAATGGGTGCAAAAATTATAAAAAGGGGAATATAGGGACATAATGCGCCCAAGGGGGGAGCAAGGGGTACTATGGCCAACAAGTGGCATTAGCTAAGTTGCGCCAAGGCAAGTAGGGTCAGGTCCAGTTGCGCCTAGACATCAGGTTGCGCCTGAGTCAGACTGTGTACGAGGTCAGACTGCGCTTGAGTCAAACTGCGCTCAAGTCAGACTGCGCTCAAGTCAGACTGCGCTCAAGTCAGGCTGCGCTCAAGTCAGCGCTCAAGTCAGCGTATGCATGACATACGTCTCCAAAAGGCAGCGTATGTACTCCATACGACTCCTCATCAAGGCAGCGTATAAGGTCCATAAGACTCCTTGTCAAGGCAGCGTATGCAAGACATACGTCTCCAAAAGGCAGCGTATGTACTCCATACGACTCCTCATCAAGGCAGCGTATGAGGTCCATATGACTCCTTGTCAAGGCAGCGTATGCAAGACATACGTCTCCAAAAGGCAGCGTATGTACTCCATACGACTCCTCTTCACGGCAGCGTATGAGGTCCATACGACTCCTTGTCCAGGCAGCGTATGCAAGACATACGTCTCCAAAAGGCAGCGTATGTACTCCATACGACTCCTCATCAAGGCAGCGTATGAGTCAGACTGCGCTGCGCTAAAGAGCGCACGCAACTCAGTGGAGCAAGCTAAAAAGCTCGCGCACACTGCTCACTATCTTCTCCAAATCAGCAAGAACTCCATGGTTTGAACCCAAAGCTTCAAAAGTCCATAACTTGGTCAAAATAAGTCCAAATCCAACTTTTCAAAGGTGAAAATTGGGTAGAATAAAATTCCCTACAACATGGAACCATCAAAACTTGAAAACAAAGAAGTTTGATAGATCAAAACCACCAAAATCTGAAAATAACTAATTTCTAGATCTACAAAAATTAAAGCCTCAAAATGAAAAATGACAAGTTCTAATGTGTCTTAGAAACATGAGGAGAAGCTAATAGAACAATAAAAATGGGCTCTCTTGTGGAAGTAAGTTGCACTTGCCTAAGGGGTGTTCTTGGTTGGTGGTGGGTTTAATAGAGAAGGAAGAAGAGTTAATGAGAAAGTGAAGGAGAGAGAAAAGTTAGGTGGGTTATAAAGGAGGATGGTGGTGGGTTTAACATGATGAACCAAAGAATAAACTAAGCCAACCCAAAATAAACCAAGTTAAACCATTACATGACATGATGAACCTAATCAAGATTAAACTAAAATTAGCTAGCCAGGCAGGAAAATAAAAATATATGTCAAGATTCCATATAAGTATACTGGAAATACGTAGAACGAAAAACGGGGGTGACAACTCTACCCGCCTTAAAAGAATTTCGTCCTCGGAATTTAATCAAGAGGCTAGAGATGTCGAGCAAGCTATATCAATTGCAGGCAATATATGACTAGTAGTCAATCAAGCAATCATTCATGCAAGCAAGAAACATAAGCATATGGCATAAGAAAGACATTATACCTTACGAGTCAAACAGGTCGGGATATCGCGATCGGATATCATCCTCACCCTCCCATGTTGACTCACCCAAAGAGTGATGACCCCAAGCAACACGTACTAACTTGATAGTCTTGTTCTTGAGTATCTTCTCCTTCCGGTCCAATATGGATATGGGTCTCTCCTCATACGAAAGGTTGGTGCCAACAACCAATTCCGAATGATCAAGAACGTGACTCGGATCCGGGATATACCGTCGTAATTGGGATACATGGAAGACATCATGTACCTCACGTAACGACGGCAGAAGGGCGAGACGATAGGATACATCACCTACTCGTTCTAGAATATCAAACGGCCCTATATAACTAGGACTGAGCTTTTCCCGCACGCCGAATCGAATGACGCCACAGGTAGGCGAGATCCTAAGGAATACGTGGTCGCCGACAGAAAATTCAAGGGTGTCACGACCCGCACCCTAGAGTTAGGGCACGAGAAGTGGGTACGTCCAGCCTACGCCACAGTGTCGGCGGTAGAACGCTGTCCTAGGTCTCATGCATCTAACAGTATAAGGCTAAACAGTTTATACTCCCCGAATGGGGGTGACATAGCAGATACAGACTCAATCACATCTAAGGTAGAGCATGATAAGGATAGATAAAACATAAAATCCAAAAGAGGTACAACAGAGAGAAATATAAGTGTCTAAGATACACAAATTCAAAAATACATCTCAAATCTCCAAACTCAGATACAGTAATCCATAAAGTAAATACAACTCCAGACAATTGAAAATAGCTAACTAAACAATCTCTAATGTGTCTCCTTTAGGCTAGCAGGCAATCTCCAAGCTATCTATAAAATTTATCAACGGGTCCAGTCAGGATAGGAGCGAGAACAGTACATCTCAACAATATCATAACATGTTAGGAAATATAAACATGCTAGAGAGTAAGATACAGGATCTGAAGAAATAACATGACGAAAAAGAGAGAGACTGTAAGTAAATAGCTACACTATATAGAGAACTATCAGTGACTAGTGATTCAGAGCACAAGATGGTTATGTAAACGGCACGATATTGTACACGAGTAATCTACAGAGGTTGTACACGAGTAATCTATTGGATTGATTACATAACCACTTCTACTCCCCCGCCCCAATCAAGACACAAGGATCTAGATATGATATGTTATTGCACACGAAGTATAGTTGCACACGAGATCATGTGAATACATAAATATACACGATTTCATACGATTTGTACACGAATGTCACGAATACAAAGGATACACGATGCTCACGATAAAGTACACGAACACGAATACCCGATGTATCCGCTAAGGGGATAACATCGTACAACAAGATCCATATAGTACTAATCCGTGTTTCCAACGTGTCAGCATCATGTAAAGTAATCTAAAACAGGAAATATAATCCTAAATAAGATATGAAATGATCAGAGAATGTACTCGCCTGGTGTCTGAATGTCCAAAGTAAATATACTGTCCGAGGAGAGGTGTCTGGCTCCTAATCAGAACAGCACAAGTCACAACATGTCCAGAAGGGTAGTATAAAGCACTACAATGCATTCTACATAAATTTAGGTCAAACTAGGCCAAAGTCAACCCTTGGTCAACTATGGTCAACTGCACTAGTCAAACTACGTCAAACTAGGTCATGTCCTAATCCAGTAAGTCTTACTAGGCCTAACTAAGACTATCCTAGCAAGCACACATCAATACAAGGCTATACAAGCCAACATACACCCAACTCTATATAGCATGCAATTTTTCCATACTCAAATAGGTAAGAATTCACATTAGATATACACTAGGTAATCTATTACTTTAAGCTATACATGTCTACACATATATACACATGCATATATTGGTATTCAACATTAGGTCTATAATCATGGCATTTTAAATCGCTGTATAAACTTATATATTATAATACAATATGCTAACATATATATAATATACATACATAGCTAAATTAACTATATTCATAAATACTTATTTAAGAGGCTATGTGTGTGTATGTGAACATGGCAAAGGGGCAAGTGAGGGTTAAATAGGCATACATAGTGTATACATATCAAAGAGTGTCAAAGTGTAAGTGAACAAAGTGTCAAGTGTGATAGTGTCAACATAGTGTAAGGGGGTACATGAGGTAATATAGGATTTGTGTTAACATAGAATATTACATCTCATTAACTTGTATATTGCATATATTACATCTATTATTACATTACATTCATGCTTGCATTCATTCATCATTCATTTATTCTCTTGCACTACTATATGCACCATACATTACATACTATGGAACCTACATATTCATTACAAGCCATACTTATACATGCTTACATTAGATAGGATACTTACACCTCATACATCATTTATTTAACCATTTACTCATGCTTGCATTCTCTATTTAGTTACATAATGTATATACATTAACATGGGTTAAAATCAAATAGAATATTATATTACACATAAGGGTGCACAAAATGTATATGCTGAATAGTAACTCCTACTAATAATCAATACTGTACCATCTCAGCATGAATTAAAATCTAGGATTAAATTATGTTATATATCTATGTGTTAGCTTTCCGAAACTTCAAACGGATCGCGTTTTCGTTTCCGGAAACTCCCGGAATCGCAAAAACACCGAGAACGCATTTGTCTTTCGTACAGCTGACACTCAAATAATTCTCTAGAAAGTTACAGAAAGAATTAGGCCTATTAATATATGTTTTTGGAAATCTAACTTCAATACGCTTCTTTTAAAAAAAAGGAAGATTAAACCGAGCTTTGAGCTAGACGTTATGACATTTCTAAATTAGGACTGAAATTAAAAATGTGGATAAAAATCATGACGGATTTAGATAGTTTGTGCCAAAAGAATACACAATATATATCCTAATTATCCACAACAATAATGACAATAATAATATGAGGAACCACACTCACAAACTTGATTATATAATCATCATGAACCATTTATTACATATATAAATATAGATACACTCTCATTACAATATATATATATGTAACATGAACACATCTCTAAGAGATACATGAATGAAATGTAAAGTACTCAAGAACACATCTTTACATATTCAAATCTGAGATTTAATATGAATTAATTCATTTAATTAATATTTTAAATATAAAGTGTGTCCAAGTTTGGGGGTTTTTCCTATGAACACAAGACACAACAATAATACAATAGAGATCCCTAAAGGACACATAATGGACACAAAAGGACACAAAAATAGGGACACAACAATGGGGGTCATTCCTATGGTTAAAACTTTCCTAAATGCAAAATGGAGAAATAAAAGAGAAGGAAATATTACCTAAAGGAGAGAAAATCCAAGGAGAAAGGCTTCTTCCTTGGGAGAGCTTGAGAGCACTTGGGGAAGAAGACTTCTCAAAGAAAGGAAATGAGATGGGAGTCCTATTAGGGCCGGCCACAATGGTTATATCCCCCCTTCATTGAATATTACAAGTTTGCCCCTCCCTTAGTTACAAGTGTTTAAAACAATTTTAGTTAGGGTTTGGGGGTAAAAGGGTCAAAATAAAAACTCTAAATGGTTAACCTAATAATTAGGATTATGACTAATCTTTCTAACATGACTAATTAAAATGTGGGCCATGGCTAACTAATGCATGGGTCCAACTAGAGTCTAAGTTACCCCGGGTCCCCGTTACAAGTCGGATTGAGATGAAATTCGGACCCGACTCAAATAATCCCAAAACAATATCATAAATAATAAAATAAATATCAAAATAATTCAAAAAGGTTAAATGCAAAATATCCTTAGGCCAGAAATGATATTAAAATATCATAATCACATGGTTAGGCTCTAGGTCAAACAGTCTCTAGGGTTTCACTAGGAAAACGTCAAAACCACAAGTCATTGATTTAAATAATTTTAAAATGATTTAAAATCACCAAAATCATATCATGAATTAAATATCATTATTAAAATAATTATAAACACGAAATTTCAAAATTACCCTCATTTGGAAAACTGGGTGCTACAACTCTACCCACCTTAGAAAAATTTCGTCCTCGAAATTTAAGATCGATAGTACTCCTTCTAGAGCCTCTAACCTATCCAATATCTAAGGTAACACTTCCTAACACTGGAATAATAAACGGACATCTAAATAGTGTCAATCTAGGAATACCTCCAACACTGCTCTGCTGTACGGCGGTAACGGAACTTCAATAAAATATGGAGTGGAACCTATATCCAAGGGACTGGACCTATTTTAAAGTGGTCTTAACTAAGGATGGAAAGGAACTGATCATAGGCTATAGGTATGCTCAAACTATTATCTTCCTATTAACCATCTATTAATACATTCTATTACCATAGGACGATGCATTACTAAGATATATAGGCCCCTATCTCTCATAACACATTTATACTCACCAAAAGACTAGTACATCTTATCAAGGCTGATACTATAATCTCTCATAAATTTCATAAGCTACATGTTTATAGACACACATCCCCACATCAAGGACTAACCTATATATATCTATAACTGATACTAATGGGGTGACGTCCCTATTTTCCAACAATCAAGGTCTAAAAAAATTTATCTAAATCATACAATTTGAAGGAATAGTATACAAGGTCAGGGCATACCATAGCAGTTGGAAGTCTCACCTAGGTACACTAATCATTCTAGGTCAAAACAGTACTATGGTATCAACACACAAACAATCTAGGGTATCCTAATTGGAAAGGTAAGAGAACAACAATCATCAAGGTTGTAGGGCTGTCTACCATCATATATAAAAATTGGTCATTAACAAGCAACTAAGAAATTATTAAAAGGTTACTATTCCATAAAATGGCAAAAATTGAAAATTTAGGCACAACAAATCACAAATAGATTTTTGTCTTGACACGATCTAAGTTGATCAATTTCGGGATAAAACGAGATTTGGGCAAGAAGGGAAATCAATGAAATCAAAGTATGAGCACGAGCATCCAATGATGGAGGTTTAGGTCATGATTAAATTTAATTTGACTGAGTACGAATACGAGGTTCATAGGCGATGAAAAGATTTCAAGGAGAATTGTCAAGGCTGTCGCGAATGAGACTCTATGGTCAAGTTTAACTATGTCTCCATTCTCGTAGATTGATACATGAAAAAGTGAACCAAAGTACAATAGGTTGATCAGACCATCATGTACCGGTTCTGATTAGACAATATGTTAGTGGGTGGCCACCCAATAAAATATGTCATGACCAAGCTCGAAAATAGATAAGCTTGCAAAACTAAGGCTAATTTAGCAGCACAAGATATAAGGGTGGTAATGATGAAAGGAATTACATAGTCCAAGGTTCTTAACCAAATGGGTCAAGTAATCAGATAAGGTACAAGGTTAAGCATCTAAGGAAACAAGCAGAACACCATCACATATCGGGTCGAAAGAATTGAGTCAAGACTAGATTTCTAATTGCAATAAGAAGAAATTTAGTATAATGGTAGAGGTTATAGTTTAGCCAGTTGACCAGAAAATTATATCAAGAAAATAGAGTACAAGAAGACGGGTTTTAGTGGAACATGATATACCTACACGAAGGTGAGCTCGTCTAGATCTTACATATAAGATTTGTTGGAGGGTAACAACTAGTATTACATTCCGAATATCAAAGTCACGATAAGGAACGTCAAGGATCTCAATTAGAAAGTGGGAGTTCAAGAGGTGGTAATTAATGCACAAAAATAATGAAGATCGAGTTAGTCATCTGCTTCTGATACTCTTAAGTTCATCTGGTCATAACTTGCCAATCATATCTTTACCTCACCAGTCTCCATATGAAAATTTAACCTTTACTTAAATCCTTACCATGACTACCGTAGGCAATTCCCAATTTCCAAACATCACTCTTGAAGCACAGCCCTCACATTTAGGAATCAATATTAACCATTTATTTAAATTTCCAAGTTCTTTCACCTTGTCTTAAATTTGACCCAAAACCTCTAAATCCTATTTACGAATTCCTTGAACTTGTTCAAATTGTTCTCCTCGTATTATTTAATTTAAATCTCTAGGCCTTACAAAACTTATCTTCCATCATAAAATCAACTTCCGTATTTTTTTCGACATACACCCTTGAATATTATTCTCCTAAAAATATTTCACAACAATCTCTAAACTTCCATAAATTTGTGTTCTCTCTATCCCTAGTCATTTCCTTGCAACATATTGTTTAATATCCTTATTAAAACAATTAACTTCTCTTTTCCATTACTAACCTTCCACATAGCCTCAGAGTAAAAGTTTTCCCCAGAATCAATAACTAAGATTTTCTAAGTTCTCAAAACTAGGTTGACCTCTGATATCCTCATTAGTTTTGAATACACCTATAAACTATCTCATAACCCCAAAATTTCTCTAAATGTAATTGTTTCCAGATTGGCAGTATACATCTCTTTATTCTATTCGAGACCTTTACCACATTTCTATCTCAAGTTTCCATATGGAACACTCCACATTTGATTTCCTTTAGATCATCATAAAATAACCAGTTACGTCTTCTCTGAGCTACATAATTTACGTCACTTCCTTAGCCTTTCTCATGCAAAAGATACGAAGATTCAAGGGTTTCAAAGTACATCTGGTAGGGACGACAAGATATGGGTAATTAATGTAATGAGATAGAGTTTAAGATAAGAGGTAAATAAGAATACAAGAGAATAATGGTGAGAAAGAATAATGAAGATATGTTCCTTCTCATCGGTTCAAACAAGAGTAACCCATCAAGCTTAAATTCAATAGCAAGGAATGAGGGTGAATCCAAACAAGAGGAAAAGGAATTCCAAATTGAAGTTCAAAATGAGTTCCTTAGGGGTCGTCCCAGAAATCTCTCAAAGAATCCTAAGTGTGATTGAGTACCTTGGATTTGAAAATATTAATCTAAATACAAAATTAAATCAACAACTACAAAATTTTATCAAAATCATCAACTAATACCAGGATTCAAAGTTCTACAATGAATCCACAAAATCAAATTCAAATCAAGGAAAAAGGTGAATCAAAACAAGGAAAATGAGTTTAAATCGGAATTCAAAATGAGATTCTCAAGGGTCATCCCAGGAATCTCTCAAGGAATCCTAACCGTGATTGAGTATCCTCTCATCCTAACATCTTAATTTATATATCCTATAGCAGGCTCGTAGTAGTACAACTAAGTCGTTGCGCTACTACGAAATCGCACTAATGCGAATCTCGACCTGCATGGGCCACCACTAAAAATGTGTCACGACCCGCACCCTAAAGTTAGGGTACGAGAAGTGGGTACGTCCAGCCTACGCCGCAGTGTCGACGGTAGAACGCTGTCCTAGGTCTCATGCATCTAACAGTATAAGGCTAAACAGTTTATACTCCCCGAATGGGGGTGACATAGCAGATACAGACTCAATCACATCTAAGGTAGAGCATGATAAGGATAGATAAAATATAAAATCCAAAAGAGGTACAACAGAGAGAAATCTAAGTGTCTAAGATACACAAATCCAAAAATACATCTCAAATCTTCAAACTCAGATACAGTAATCCATAAAGTAAATACAACTCCAGACAATTGAAAATAGCTAACTAAACAACCTCTAATGTGTCTCCTCTAGGCTAGCAGGCAATCTCCAAGCTATCTGTAAAATTTAACAACGGGTCCAGTCAGGACATGAGCGAGTACAGTACATCTCAACAATATCATAACATGTTAGGAAATATAAACATGCTAGAGAGTAAGATACAGGATCTGAAGAAATAACATGATGAAAAAGAGAGAGACTGTAAGTAAATAGGTACACTATATAGAGAACTATCAGTGACTAGTAATTCAGAGCACAAGATGGTTATGTAAACGGCACGATGTTGTACACGAGTAATCTACAGAGGTTGTACACGAGTAATCTATTGGATTGATTACATAACCACTTCTACTCCTCCGCCCCAATTAATACACAAGGATCTAGATATGATATGTTATTGCACACGAAGTATAGTCGTACACGAGATCATGTGAATACATGAATATACACGATTTCATACGATTTGTACACGAATGTCACGAATACAAGGGGTACACGATGCTCACGATAAAGTACACGAACACGAATATCCGATGTATCTGCTAAGGAGATAACATCGCACAACAAGATCCATATAGTACTAATCCGTGTTTCTAACGTGTCAGCATCATGTAAAGTAATCTAAAACAGGAAATATAATCCTAAACAAGATATAAAATGATCAGAGAATGTACTCGCCTGGTGTCTGAATGTTCAAAGTAAATATACTATCCGAGAAGAGGTGTCTGGCTCCTAATCAGAACAGCACAAGTCACAATATGTCCAGAAGGGTAATATAAAGCACTACAATGCATTCTACATAAATCTAGGTCAAACTAGGCCAAAGTCAACCCTTGGTCAACTCTGGTCAACTGCACTAGTCAAACTAGGTCAAACTAGGTCATGTCCTAACCCAGCAAGTCTTACTAGGTCTAACCAAGACTATCCTAGCAAGCACACATCAATACAAGGCTATACAAGCCAACATACACCCAACTCTATATAGCATACAATTATTCCATACTCAAATAGGTAAGAATTCACATTAGATATACACTAGGTAATCTATTACTTTAAGCTATACATGTCTACACATATATACACATGCATATATTGGTATTCAACATTAGGTCTATAATCATGGCATTTCAAATGGCTGTATAAACTTATATATTATAATACAATATGCTAACATATATATAATATACATACATAGCTAAATGAACTATATTCATAAATACTTATTTAAGAGGCTATGTGTGTGTATGTAAACATGACAAAGGGGCAAGTGAGAGTTAAATAGGCATACATAGTGTATACATATCAAAGAGTGTCAAAGTGTAAGTGAACAAAGTGTCAAGTGTGATAGTGTCAACATAGTGTAAGGGGGTACATGAGGTAATATAGGATTTGTGTTAACATAGAACATTACATCTCATTAACTTGTATATTGTATATATTACATCTATTATTACATTACATTCATGTTTGCATTCATTCATCATTCATTTATTCTCTTGCACTACTATATGCACCATACATTACATACTATAGAACCTACATATTCATTACAAGCCATACTTATACATGCTTACATTAGATAGGATACTTACACCTCATACATCATTTATTTAACCATTTACTCATGCTTGCATTCTCTATTTAGTTACATAATGTATATACATTAACATGGGTTAAAATCAAATAGAATATTATATTACACACAAGGGTGCACAAAATGCATATGCTAAATAGTAACTCCTACTAATAATCAATACTATACCATCTCAGCATGAATTAAAATCTAGGATTAAATTATGTTATATATCTATGTGTTAGCTTTCCGAAACTTCAAACGGATCACGTTTTCGTTTCCGAAAACTTCCGCAATCGCGAAAACACCGAGAACGCGTTTGTCTTTCGTACAGCTGACACTCAAATAATTCTCCAAAAAGTTACAGAAAGAATTAGGCCTACTAATACATGTTTTGGAAAGCTAACTTCAATACGCTTCTTTTAAAAAAAACGGGAGATTAAACCGAGCTTTGAGCTAGAAGTTATGACATTTCTAAGTTAGGGCTGAAATTAAAAATATGGATAAAAATTATGACGGATTTAGATAGTTTGAGCCAAAAGAATACACAATATATATCCTAATTATCCACAACAATAATGACAATAATAATATGAGGAACCACACTCACAAACTTGATTATATAATCATCATGAACCATTTATTACATATATAAATATAGATACACTCTCATTACAATATATATATATATATGTAACATGAACATATAAGATATACATGAATGAAATGTAAAGTACTCAAGAACACATCTCTACATATTCAAATCTGAGATTTAATATGAATTAATTCATTTAATTAATATTTTAAATATAAAGTGTGTCCAAGTTTGGGGGTTTTTCCCATGAACACAAGACACAACAATAATACAATAGAAATCCCTAAAGGACACATAATGGACACAAGAGGACACAAAAATAGGGACACAACAATGGGGGTCATTTCTATGGTTAAAACTTTCCTAAATACAAAATGGAGAAATAAAAGAGAAGGAAATATTACCTAAAGGAGAGAAAATCCAAGGAGAAAGGCTTCTTCCTTGGGAGAGCTTGAGAGCACTTGGGGAAGAAGACTTCTCAAAGAAAGGAAATGAGATGGGAGTCCTATTAGGGCCGGCCACAATGGTTATATCCCCCCTTCATTGAATATTACAAGTTTGCCCCTCCCTTAGTTACAAGTGTTTAAAACAATTTTGGTTAGGGTTTGGGGGTAAAAGGGTCAAAATAAAAACTCTAAATGGTTAACCTAATAATTAGGATTATGACTAATCTTTCTAACATGACTAATTAAAATGTGGGCCATGGCTAACTAATGCATGGGTCCAACTAGAGTCTAAGTTACCCCGGGTCCCCGTTACAAGTCGAATTGAGATAAAATTCGAACCCGACTCAAATAATCCCAAAACAATATCATAAATAATAAAATAAATATCAAAATAATTCAAAAAGGTCAAATACAAAAATATCCTTAGGCCAGAAATGACATTAAAACATCATAATCACATGGTTAGGCTCTAGGTCAAACAGTCTCTAGGGTTTCACTAGCAAAACGTCAAAACCACAAGTCATTGATTTAAATAATTTTAAAATGATTTAAAATTACCAAAATCATATCATGAATTAAATATCATTATTAAAATAATTATAAACACAAAATTTCAAAATTACCCTCATTTGGAAAACTGGGTGCTACAAAGGGGACGCCGATGAAAATCGTCCCAATGACGCTGGCGATCTTGGGCAACTCGAAGATGATCTCTGACTTGCCTGACCACTTCAATAGTCTGCGTCACCATCTCTGGTCCAAGCATTTGCCTCTCACCGATATCGTCCCAAGCTAAAGGAGATCTGCACTTCCTGCCGTACAAGGCCTCGAAAGGTGCCATCTGGATACTAGCCTGGAAACTGTTGTTGTACGAGAACTCTACGAGATGTAGGTGATCTTCCCACGAACTACCGAAGTCGAGTGTACATGACCGCAGCATGTCTTCAAGAGTCTGGATCGTGCGTTCTGACTGACCATCTGTCTGCGGATGGTAGGCTGAACTGAACTTGAGACGAGTCCCCAAACTCTCTTGAAGACTCCGCCAAAAGTACGAGGTGAATCTTGAATCTCTGTCAGACACAATACTGACTGGCACTCCATACAATATGACTATCTGCCCGAGGTACATCTCTACAAGTTGATCTGTCGACTGACCGATTCTGAAAGGAAGAAAATGAGCTACCTTCGTGAGACGATCAACTATAACCCAGATGGCATCTCTCCCAGCTGGGGATCTAGGTAATCCAGTTACAAAATTCATGGTAATGTGCTCCCATTTCCATTCCGGGATCGGTAAAGGTTGAAAAAGTCCAGCTGGTCTCTGATGTTCGGCCTTAACTTGTTGACAAACTAAACAACGAGAGACAAATCGGGCTATCTCCCTCTTCATGCCATTCTACCAAAAATGCTGCCGAATATCACGATACATCTTCGTACCGCCGGGATGAATTGAATACTGAGAACTGTGAGCCTCTGCCATGATCTCCTGTCTGATATCACCACTGGGTACACAAAGACGTATCCCATGTCGGAGTGTACCGTCCTTATGAATACATAACTCTGGTCTTCGCCCTGCTACACATTCTGCTCTCAGCCGCTGAAGCTTAGAATCCGTGGACTGAGCTAACTTGATCATCTCAACTATACTGGACTGAACTTACATACTGGCCATCAATGCCATACTGGAAGGAAGAACAACTTCAATACCCATCTTCTGAAGATCGTCTAACAACTCTGGCTGTGCCGTTAGAAAATAAACTCCAGCTCTCCTGTTCAATGCATCTGCTACTACGTTGGCCTTCCCAGGATGATACTGCAAGCTGATGTCATAATCCACAAGTAGCTCTAGCCATCTCCTCTGACGCATATTAAGATCCTTCTGGGTAAACACGTACTTCAGACTCTTGTGGTCGGTGAAAATCTCCACCCGATCTCCATACAAATAATGTCTCCAAAGTTTCAATGCAAAAACTACGGCTGCTAACTCCAGGTCATGGGTTGGGTAATTCCTCTCATGGTCACGAAGTTGACGTGACGCATAAGCGACTACCTTACCATGCTGCATCAAGACACATCCTAATTCCTTGCCGGATGCGTCACAATAAACTGAAAATCCTCCCTTCCCGTCAGGAAGCGTGAGAATGGGAGCCGTCATCAATCTCCGCTTCAACTTCTCAAATAAACTCTGACACTCTGCTGTCCAAGCAAACTGCACTTCCTTACGGGTCAACTGCGTCAGTGGCGCTGAAATCCGAGCAAAGTCTGACACAAAACGACGGTAATAGCCGGCCAATCCGAGGAAACTCCGAACTTCTACGACGGTGCTAGGTACTGGCCATGTCTCTATAGCCACTATCTTCTGGGGATCAACTTCCACTCCACCTCTGGTGATGATATGACCCAAGTACGAGATACGATCCAACCAAAACTCGCACTTACTGAACTTCGCGTACAACTGGTGCTCCCTGAGAATCTGAAGAACTACACGAAGATGCTGCTCATGCTCTGCCTCGTTCTCGTTATAGACTAAGATGTCGTCTATGAACACTATCACGAACTGGTCCAAATAGGGCATAAAGATACGATTCATGAGGTCCATGAAAACGGCCGGCGCATTGGTCGCTCCAAATGGCATAACAAGGAACTCCCAATATCCATACCTCGATCTGAATGCTGTCTTCGGGATGTCCTGCTCTCTGACTCTGATCTGATGGTACCCTGACCGCAAGTCAATCTTCGAGAATACTGCCGCTCCCCTGAGCTGATCAAATAAATCATCTATCCTTGGTAAAGGATATCTGTTCTTAATTGTTACAGAGTTCAAGGTACGATAATCAACACATAATCTTGACGTACCATCCTTCTTCTTCACAAGAAGCATCGGAGCTCCCCAAGGTGATCTGCTAGCACGAATAAATCCCTTGGTTCTAAGTTCTTCAATCATCTTGTACAGGACCTCCAACTCTGATGGTGCCATCCTATAGACTCTCTCTGACACTGGTGCCGTCCCTGGAATCAAGTCGATAGTGAACTCTATCTCTCTCTCTGGGGGCATACCTGGAAGCTCTTCGAGAAATACGTCAGGAAACTCTTCTACAACTCTGGGAAACTGAACTGCTGCTGCTACGGTCATCCGTAATGCTGGGGAAGAAGGTTCTACTCCGCCTCGAGAAAAGAAAAACTCTGGCTCACCGGGACTACTAAAAATAATCTTGCCGACATGGCAATCTATTCTAGCATACTGGTCCCTCAACCAATCCATTCCTAGGACTACATCATAATCGGCCATCGGGAACTCTATCAACCTAGCGGGAAACTCTCTACCGCTAACTACGATTCGACACAAGAAAAACACCCTATCTATACCCACAAGTCCGTTACCAGTAAGTATATTGAGCCTTACTGATAATGACTCCGGCTCTATTCCTATCCGTGTCGCGAATCGTGCAGACATAAATGAATGTGATGCACCTGAATCAAATAATACTGATGCAGGAAAAGAGTTGACGAGAATGGTACCTGCCACCACATCACCTGATGCCAACTCCTCCTCTACGGTCAAAGCCATCGCTTGACCGTGCCCTCTGGGTGCTGGTCCCCTCTGCTGGAAACCTCTCTGGCGGTTCTGAACCTGAGCTTGGACCTGGGCATACTGTTGCGGTCGCTGCTGCTGGAATGCCTGAGCCTGAGGCGGCAATGGTCTCGGAGGCTGATACTGCCTGGTGCAGGGCATCGCCCCGACGATCTTGAGACGCAAGCAATGTCCTGATGAGACCCACCAAGTTGCCATCGTCAGGCTCTGCAGGCTGGACTGCTGAACTGGGGGCTCGGGATCCCCAGAATGCATGACTCGGAAGGCCGCTCCTGAGTGCTGGGCTTGGTCTCCAGGTTGCTGTTGGTCCACTGGAGGTGCTTCGCCTCGCTGATCGGTAGGACCGGGAACAATGCCGCTGAAGAAACGACGTGGGGAACAATAAGAAAGGACCATGATAGATCGAGGATACAAACATGTGATCAGGTCAAGGATTCTAAAATATCAGAAGGCACGAGTAGAGTTCAAGGGCGAGTGCTGATTGAGACATCTATCCGGTAAACCCTCACACATCTTGATTTACAAGACCTGCATGGGCGACCACTTAAACCGTGTCGTGCCCCAGAACCAGAATACTGGAGAGCGGGGGACAGACACAGCCAGCTACGTACATTGAAGTAATTCTCACCTCGCAATACGGTCACGGCTGTCTAGATGCATGAGGGTTTACTATAAGCCATTAGTCTCTTAGGGTCAATAACAAGCCTAGTATCTCAATCTTAAGCAAGCGAGTAGATATAACAAGATGGTAGATCATCAGACATACAAAGTAAGGCGTCCCGTACATTACATATTCAGATGATTATGAAGCTAGTCATACAAAATACGAAGACTAGCAAGAGTTTAAGTCATACATGATCAACCCTAGGATTTGTCAATCATGCTACAGCCCGTAGGCAGACAGTAAATAAAGTTGCAAACGAGCTAATACTTGCTCGGCGGCTAAACGCCTCAAAAGAATATTTTTACAAGGGAGTGGGAGAGCAAAATAAAACCCACTCGTTGCCGGGATTCCTTCTAGTGTTCACCATCTGGCAGGAAGGTTGGGAGATCCTCGGTAGCTGCTCCGAAATCTGGCCATACAAAACCAGCTGGGTCAGACCCCAGAAAGAGCAAGTGCCACAAAGGGGGCTTCACTTAAGAACTAAAACCAGCATGTCAGCACATAAATCATAGGTGAAATAACATAAGACATGAGTTAAAGAAAACAGGATGATAAAGGATAAGATAACTAAAGGACTATTCCGGTAACCAAGTTACAACCCGTAAACCAAACAAGGACCGGGGTTGTAACCCTTCACCTGAACAGAACTTAGCCTCGAACCAATTATCGATAAAGTAAAGCATAAACAAGCATGTCCGGAGATATCCATGTACCGGATCTAGGCAAGACTAGACAAGATAGGACTCCATCCATCATTCACGGCCAAACAAAGAGTACGGCTTGATACTTAACTAACTAAGGTTATCACAAGCTTAGTTACTAGCAAGATGCAATGAGGTACGCCTACGGCCACAAGCCCTGCAGACTATCCAGGTTATCCAGACGCAAGGTTCAAGCTTAGAGTTGTCATGCCTTATTAGGTGACTTGAATGCAACATATGACAGTGTGCATAGTAATCGTTTCATGTAGTGCCCCACATAACAGTGAGCTGAAAATGTGCCCTACTCGTCGGCAGGCTACAAGTCCATCAAGGAAGGCGCCCAGATAACGGGATTGCTTGTAGCCGGAATACCTCTCTATATGCTCTACTTGATCAATCTAGTCATTAACCTAGTCAGATTCGGTATGAATCCCTGACCATGGTAACCAGGGATACATGTCCTAGACATGATGCGAGACAAGACTGGTTGCTTATACAAGCATATTTAATACAATCACCCACGGTGTCAAGAATTCACTTAGCATGTTAGGTTAGCCGTCGCAACAGCGTATCAAGGTTATCATGTTGGGTTGCTTATCATGTCGCAACAGCGTATCAAGGTTATAATGTGCCCAAGGAGGGGAGCAAGGGGTACTATGGCCAACAAGTGGCATTAGCCAAGTTGCGCCAGGGTAACAGGTTGTGCCAAGGCAAGTAGGGTCAGGTCCAGTTGCGCCTAGACATCAGGTTGCGCCTGAGTCAGACTGCGCACGAGGTCAGACTGCGCTTGAGTCGAACTGCGCTCAAGTCAAACTGCGCTCGAGTCAGGCTGCGCTCAAGTCAGGCTGTGCTCAAGTCCGGCTGCGCTCAAGTCAGGCTGCGCTCAAGTCAGCGTATGCAAGACATACGTCTCCAAAAGGCAGCATATGTACTCCAGACGACTCCTCATCAAGGCAGCGTATGAGGTCCATACGACTCCTTGTCAAGGCTGCGTATGCAAGACATACGTCTCCAAAAGGCAGCGTATGTACTCCATACGACTCCTCATCAAGGCAGCGTATACAAGACATACGTCTCCAAAAGGCAGCGTATGTACTCCATACGACTCCTCTTCAAGGCAGCGTATGAGGTCCATACGACTCCTTGTCAAGGCAGCATATGCAAGACATACGTCTCCAAAAGGCAGCGTATGTACTCCATACGACTCCTCATTAAGGCAGCGTATGAGTCAGACTGCGCTGCGCTAAAGAGCGTGCGCAACTCAGTGGCGCAAGCTAAAAAGCTTGCGCACACTGCTCACTGTCTTCTCCAAATCAGCAAGAACTCCATGGTTTGAACCCAAAGCTTCAAAAGTCCATAACTTGGTCAAAATAAGTCCAAATCCAACTTTTTAAAGGTCAAAATTGGGTAGAATAAAATTCTCTACAACATGGAACCATCAAAACTTGAAAACAAAGAAGTTTGATAGATCAAAACCACCAAAATCTGAAAATAACTAATTTCTAGATCTACAAAAATTAAAGCCTCAAAATGAAAAATGACAAGTCCTAATGTGTCTTAGAAACATGAGAAGAAGCTAATGGAACAATAAAAATGGGCTCTCTTGTGGAAGCAAGTTGCACTTGCCTAAGGGGTGTTCTTGGTTGGTGGTGGGTTTAATGGAGAAGGAAGAAGAGTTAATGAGAAAGTGGAGGAGAGAGAAAAGTTAGGTGGGTTATAAAGGGAGATGGTGGTGGGTTTAACATGATGAACCAAAGAATAAACTAAGCCAACCCAAAATAAACCAAGTTAAACCATTACATGCCATGATGAACCTAATCAAGATTAAACTGAAATTAGCTAGCCAGGCAGGAAAATAAAAATACATGTCAGGATTCCGTATACGTATACTGGAAATACGTAGAACGAAAAACGGGGGTGACAGGTGGCTCGTGTACAGGAGAGGGAAAAGAAAGGGTGAGGTGAGTGTTGATGGGAGTGAGAGAGAGAGTAAGTTATATTATATGTGTGTATATAATATATAAAGAGGGAGAGAGAGAATGAGAGATATTAATGAAAGGGAGAGAGAGAAAGAGAAAGTAGAGAGAGGGGGTGTTCGGCCACATGGGGGAGAGTGCTGATGTGAGAGGGTGAGTTGGTATGGTGAGAGAGAGAGAGATATTTAAATATATATGTATATATATATTGATTATATGTATATATATGTGTATATATATACAAGAATAGAGAAAGTAGATATTTGTATATAAAGAGAGATATTAATGAGTAGGAAAAAAAGGAAAATATCAGTGGGGTATATAATTAGACATGGTAGGGTCACACCAATTTGGGTTGGTTGTTGGGTCAAGTTTGGACAAGCTTGGGACTAAGATTTAATTAAAATCATGAATTTAAATCAATTAAAATCATAGATGAAATGGGAGCACAAGGGAGATCAATTTGGTGGCACGCAAGTGGCACATGCATAGTAGCCTCAAAACATGCCAGCGCCATATATTGAGTCGACTGGATTGGACCGATGTCGGGCCCGAAAATTAAGTTGGAAGTTAAGTCACGAATTACGGCAGACGATAAATTGGTCTAAATTGACCCGAAAGTTGTGCGAAGCAAATGGAGCACAAGAGAACAAGTTCGAGTAGAACATGATATATTAAATTGGAGATAATCTCATCTACTACAAACTTCAAGAAGAAAGTTTCCAGAGACTGGCATCCCTAATGCTCTAGAAATCAAAGTCACGGTAAAGAGTATTTAATGATCAAAATTAATCAAATAAAAATAAATTATCGAGAATAAATCATTTAGAAAATTCAAAAATAAATCCTAAAAATACAGGGGGCTTACACCTGCAATTTGGTTTATAGATTAATACGATTAGAAACTTAGGTATTCATATGAAAGGGAAAATAATATTATCCATTGTTCCAGGATGACCACCATCCTGAATTCTAACCACACCTCTTCTTGTTATAATATGATAGGTACCAGGGAATCCATGGCTCGGGATCCCCTGGGTCCTGTCAATAGAGTACTACTCGTTTCTTCACAGGTGTAAAACTCCTAGGCCATGCCCTATATCAACAATGTTGCCTGATGGGTACTCCTATACAGTTGCTTGCCTGCTGTCAAGGACAGTGTCCTTTCAGTATCTTGGATGCAAATAGTCTAACCTCTTAGAGAGTCTCACAGGTTTACACTAGGGACAGGAGACATTTGAATAGGGTAATACTCTGTCTGTACCAGTAGGATTTGCTAACATCAGGATTTGAAATTCCTTCCATCAGGACTCCCATGTGATATGCCATACTCGTTTGATACTAGAAGTTGGTGTCTGATGCTATCCATCAACTCCCACCTATATTTGAATATTTCCTATGCTCAGTAATCCTGGAAGTTCCCAAGTTAGTACCAAACTGGCCTCAAAGGAAAAAACCCACTTTAGTACCTAATGGATACAAAAGAGGCTATAGGTCAGTGTCCGTTGGATACTTAGTAAGGCTGTAATGCAATACAAAGGACTGATATCATTCATGATGTGGGCTGATACCCTAAGGGTACAAGTCGAATTTGGGTAGAGATGGGACTGGTTTTGCAGATATTCCTAGGAGACTTTGGAATTGCACAAGTCAATACTTAGTAACAATCCTTCTAAAGTCTGTCACATGAGGCTAGCCTACTCTTAATTATTATCCAGGTATCATAGTACCCTCATCTTCCTATGTCTGTCGAATCCCATATAATGCTTCTTGCTCTACTCTTAAACGCAGATAATGCAATCTTAGTCTACTGACTGATTTATGATATACCAATTAGCATACCAGTGCATAGGCTGAGCCTACATATAAACCTCTAAGGGATGCCATACAGGAACCCACATGTGGTTGGGTAATCTATGGTACCACCCTATACCCTAACCTCTGCTAGAACCTGTCTAGTATCCATGTGGGTTTTCCTACTGATACTTGTAGCGCACCCCTCCCCTAACCATTACTTGTCCATGTTCATCTTTTGTACACAGGAGAAAAGGGACTATAATACCATACATGTATGTATGATAGCTTCAGGACAGTACAACCTACTATTGTTACTTCGTAGGTTAGTTAATACACCAGGACTTATAGGTTTTATTACTAGGTTTCTCTTAGGAATTTCAACAAACACATCTACCTACATAACCTGATAATCAAACGAGGTTTAAAGAAACAAAATGGGTGAAGAAAGGGGGATTACCTGATAAGAATTTATTTTCCTCTCAACGGATTTGGAGGTTTGTTCGTTAACTTTCCTACTGTGGGGGAGATCACGAGTTCTTGGTGATCAAGGTCGGATGCTACCCTGATTACCTACATATATATACAGGGTTTATAGAAGTAGATAGAGTGAATCCGATTTAAAATCAGATTGGAATGAATTCCCCTTGATTCGTTTTAGAGATCTGAGTTATCTCTTGAATCAATCAACTTCTAAGGGTCGGCTAGTAGCAGAGGAAATTTGAATTAATAAAAATTTTACTAAAGTCCCTGTCTATACATTTATTACCACTTGGTCCCTCTATTGATATTTCAAATAATATAAAACTTAACAAAAATATATATGAGACAATAAGGAATAATATAAAATTTAATAAATATGAGAGAAATTTGGTCAAGGGGTTGACAACTCTACCCCCCTTAAATAAATTTCGTCCTTAAAATTTAAGGAGACGTGATCTACTAGAGTGAATAGTTTAGAACAAACTGCTATAAAAGAAATTCAATTGCTCTTAAATCAAAGTCTAAGATGGTCTATCTATAATACTGCCAATTCTACTGAAAATTCTCGCCAGCTGCTCCCTGTGGTGTTGTCGCATCCTCTGTGATCATGGCATAGGCTTGTCCTTCCTGTGCGGCTGATAATGGTGGGGCAATCGTATTTTTCTTCGGGCAGTCTCGAGATAGATGTTGGTTGGATCTACAAGTATAGCACAACCTTAACCATCTTCGGCAGTCTTCTTGGACGTGGCCTCTCTTATTGCAATACTGGCAGGTGGAAACATCTTGAACTTGTTGTGGGGCTGCTCGTGGTTGCTGATGATGCTGTTGTGTTGAGGTCTTCCCTGGAATGTTGGGGCATTTTGTCGGTGCTGATTGATTGTTGCCTCCTCCCAATGCGTCTCGATTCCTCTTTGGCTTGTAGCTCAGCTCTTCTTCTACAGCTTGGGCGACCTCTAGAATTTTCTCGTAAGTGGTGGCTCGACTGGTGGCGATGGCTAGACGAATCTCGTAAGATAGTCCCTTCATGAATCGTCGTGCCTTGTCTTCAGGGGTACTGACCAAGTTCTCCACGAAGTGACTGAGGCAAGAAAACTTTGATGTGTACTCGTCGACGGTATGGTTGCCCTGCTCTAGGTGCTCGAACTGTCTCATCAACGCCTCTCATGCTACGTACGGATAGAATTTCTTCTTGAACAGTCGCTTGAATTCCTCCCAAGTTACGTCTGGAGCAGAAAATTAGGGTCGCCCTGGTACCACGTCCGTGCGATGTTGAAAAGCTGTCCACTAGCTGACTCGATCTTCAGGTCTTCTGGGACTCGGGCCATCTTTAGGTATCGTTCAATGTTCTCCAACCATTCGTCAGCATAGAGGATTCCCTCGGTCCCATGGAATTCCCTGGGCCGGAGGTCCATGAAGTTCTTGGAAGTTCCAGGACGCTGTCGCGGAGCATCTCTAATCTGAAGAGCCTCCATCAAGGTGTCGCGAAACAAGTTGGCTTGCTGCTAGAAGATCCCCAAGAGTGTAAAATTGTCCAGTGTTGGTGGCGAAGGCATAACAGGTGCTGGGTACATCATAGGTGCTGGATACATCATAGGAGCCGGGTATATCGCTGGTGCGGGTGTCTGGCTGGAACTGGATATGGAACACGTGCTGGATGCAGGACTTGTGCTGGTGGTAGGACAGATACTGGTGGTAGAATGGGTGTTGGTGGTGGAGTCTGCGACAGAAACTACGGAGGTGGTGGAATATCGTCTCTGTGGAATCTCGAGAGCTACGGCGGTGGCGGATTGCCCATATGAATGAGCTGGCCTCCTTGTGTCGGTAGGGTCATGTATGTGAAAAAGCCTCTTGCAGTCGGTGGAGTGTTCAGGGGAACGTTGTTCCTGTCTTGAGAGTCCATCTTATCTGTAACAAAAGAAAACACTTTAGCCGTTGAAGAATTTCAAGCATGATACAAGTCAAGGATTTAATGAATGATCAAGAATAGAGATCAACAAGGAGTCAAGACACATGGATGAGATCCTATGAGTCTAATCCTATTTGCAGGCTCACAACGTCATAGTGACGTAACCGATGTTATTAACGTAGACCTGCATGGGCCACCAAAAAATATATCACGACCCGCACCCATTTTTTGGGTACAAGACATGTCCAAGCCCAGCCAATGCCGTAGTGTTGGCGGTAGAACGATGTCTAATATACACGAGTCACGACAATCTAGAATTTCATGGTAATCTATATCTCATCCACAGAATAATCAATCACAACCAAGATCAATAAATAAGACATGAAACTGAACAATAATGAATATAACTGAATGTTCCCAAGATTTAATGTTACGTTCCATGGACACAAATCCACTACAAATAGATGGAAAGAGAAAATACATGAAACATACTAACTGAATACAACCTGTTAATCAAGGCGATCTCAACTGCAAGCACTGCGGTCTGATGCTGACTCAAACCCCCCGTCTGCTCCTGATTCAAACTCTGCTAACCTGAAGAGATCATCAGGTCCTCAGAGGACATAGCAAGATACATAATATACATGCCTATCTAAAAGTTTTATCATGCACAAGAAAATAAGCAAGCAAGATAGAAAATACGACAAACGACTATGAACATGAACACTAGAACAACTATGCATAAATGAACTGCCAGATGAACGATCAATACGAGATCGATAGAAAACTAAACCCTCATCCCGCGTGTGGACTCACGGGTTTGAACTATGCACTAACCCTCGTCCCGAGTGTGGACTCTCCGGTTAGCTCACGGCAAAACACCCTCGTACCGTGTGTGGACTCTCTGGTGCAAATGGTCAACCCTCGTCCCGAGTGTTGACACTCTGGTGCCAATAAATACGACAAACACCTTCGTCCCGAGTGTGGACTCTCTGGTGTAAATAGTCAACCCTCGTCCCGAGTTTGGACTCTCTGGTTGTATAAAACGATAATCAAGGCTATAGCAGTTCACTATGCGTACTCGTTCTATAATATGACTCAAGCAAGGTACTGGTGAAAAGCTCCAAATGTGAACCACAAGACCAAACATGACCACGGCTATATACAATGAAAACAACTCAACAGAATATAATACGAAAAGTACATGTCCATAATCAAACTGGGAAATGAAATATAATGCATGTAAATAAAACTGTAGAGGGAGGCAATGTATACTTGCATGTGGTCCTGAGTTGCGAGTACGGTGCAGATCACTGAGTCTAGTCCAATTAACCTATTTAATACCATTTCAATGTGTCAAACAACATTTAAAGGAAAACACTAGCCTATTCATGTGTATTGATTGATACTTACTAACAACTATACCTTAACTTCTGACTCCACCACTACTGTTGTTCTAGGCCAATAAAACCCCTTACTAATATCCGAGAATGCAGAGATACTTTAAATGTCCTAGCCATATAGACTCCCCTAACCTTGATATCCATTGCACATCCCTAATGCAATCTGCTAACCTAGTACATGACCTTCATAAATAACCCTATATGTCTTGTGCCAGCAGACATGTATAAACCCTATTCTTAACTTATATGCTACATGGGAATTCAGGATGTATTCAGGATGTGTCATCAGTCCTATTGTCATGGCTACAGAGACTGAACCAAGCTCTGGACAGAACATAATGCCAACATGTGCAAATAACTGAAATGCTCACTTGGGACAGATACCAAGGCTGACTGAATGATCCATCTGAACCCTAATATTCAGGATAGTTCAGTCAATGGACTAAACTCACAAATCCATTTGACAGTATTCCTTTTTAGATATCAAGGGAAATACAATATAAACCTTCAAGGAAAAACCCTGTCAGTATACATGAAATGCTTCCCCTGGTAGCAGAGAACTCCTGACCAAATTAAGGCTACATACATCACTTATTTGACCTCATACTTCATTATTCCACACATGATATTTCCTCTACTACAGGTATCTGTTATCCCCTTCCTAATGCCATTAATACACGCATGCACCCATACTGCAGTAGTCCAACATTCCTATTGGTATCAGGAAATGCCAATCTGATACATTGTGACAACTAATAAATTGTGCCAAATGATTAATTATGACAACTAAATACTTGATATGCTTTGACCTGTCAAGGTTATTAAATCTGTACAAGTGAGTACATGAGTACCTGTCAAGGCTATGCCCCTTACCCTGGTAATGACTAATGGTACAGAAAAGTCCATGCCTCTGCTATCCCCAAGGTTACTTAATTATTCTACATGTAATTTGTTCAGGGCCTCATGATTTGAGATACAAAGGTATACAAGGTTGGTCAGGTAAAGCTACAATAGGCTACTACCAAGTTCCATTTACACCCAAGAAATTCCCAAGTTGCCATTTCCTAGGCCTTACATGACCCACCACTCTGAATAGTGGCTGTCATGTGCACGAGTTTTGAAAGATTGGTATCAGAGGAAATCTAATGTGTCAGGACCCCAATGGTTACTTACATCCACCTCTCCTACTGGACTGAATCACTTAGATATAGGAGACCAACACATTTTGTTGCCCTGCAATTTGGTTTATAGATTAATACAATTAGAAACTTGTGTCTCCCCCAGTTTCGAATTAGGGGTATTTTCCTTATTTTTCAAGTTTTATAATTTTTAGGAATTTTATTTGATTTTTTGGGATTTATTTGATTTAGTTTGAATTTTACCCAATTCAGACTTAAGTTGGAGACCCGGGTAGTCTGGACCCTAGTGGGACCCACATAGTAGTTGGGCTTGGCCCACATACCATACTAATTAGGCTAGAAACCATAAACCATATTTCCATGGCTTAATTAGTCGATTTGGAGTTGAATCGAAACAAACCGAAACAAACCAAACCCGAACCAAACCCAACCTAAGTCTAATGGGTTGGAGACTAATGGGTCTCCACCCAAAATCCAATAACACCCCCCCCCCCCCCCCCCCACATGGCCGGCCAAGTAGGAGCACCCCCCCCCCCCCCACTTTCTTCAACACATAGTAAACTCTCTCTCTCTCAAAAATTCTTTCTTTCTTCCAAGCCTTTTCTTTCTCCAAGGATTTCCATTTAGGTATGTATTTAATTCTCTATTTCATTTTTTATTTTCACAATAAATGGAGAGGAGCTCATTCTCCACCATTTGCCCATAGATTTCATAAGTTTCCTAAAAATCTTGGTTAGGGATTTAATTAGGGGTTTTCTATTTATAGTGGTATATATATATATATATATATATATATATA
Organism: Iris pallida; assembly: GCA_029216955.1. Classification (NCBI taxonomy): domain Eukaryota; kingdom Viridiplantae; phylum Streptophyta; class Magnoliopsida; order Asparagales; family Iridaceae; genus Iris; species Iris pallida. The sequence goes on from JANAVB010037020.1 coordinate 6,468,304, forward strand.
TATATATATATATATATATATATATATATATATATATATATATATATATATATATATGTGTGGTGTGTGTGTGTGTGTGTGTGTGTGTGTGTATGTATTATACATATATATTTGTGTGAGTGTGTGTAGAGAGTGGTGATGGTGTGTGTGTTTGTGAGAGAGTGGTGGTGAGAGTGTGTGTTGTGTGAGAGAGTGTTTGAGTGAGGATATGTGTATGTGTGTATGAATTTAGATATATATAGATATGTGTATGTGTTGTATTTATATTATATGGATAGTGTGTGTTGGATATAATATATATATATATATATATTATTATATATATATATATATATATATAATATATAATATATATATATATATATATTATATATATATAATTTTTTATATATATATATATATATATATCTATATATATAATATATATATATATATATATATATATGTATAGATATATATATATATATAGAGAGAGAGAAGAAGAATAGGAGGAGAAGTAGAGAGGAAATAGAAGAGATGAAGAGAATAAGAATACAGCAGCAGCAGTGGCAGTCTCAGCTGCAGCAGCAGCATGCAGCAGGAGCGGAGCAGCAGCAGCAAGCAGTACAGTAACAGCAGCTACAGCAGTAGCTGTAGCAGGAAACCCCTAGCTCCTAAACCTTTAAAAAACCCCTATATCTATATATATGTATATATGTATAGAGAAGATATATATATATAATATATATATATATATATATATATATATATATATATATATATGGATATATATATATATAGAGAGGAGGAATGAGAAGGAAAAGGATAAGGAATTAGAGTAAGAAAGAGAATAAGGGAATTAGAAGAAGTTAGAATAGAATTAGAAGAAGTAAGGAAGAGTTAGGAAGAAGAACTAGAATGAGAGAATGGAGAATTAGAAGAAGTTAGGAAGGGGAATTAGAAGGAAAAGAATTAGAAGAAGAAGAGTTAGAAGAGAAAATAGAATTTAGAGGGATTGAGTTAGAGGGTGAAACGGAGCTCCGAGTGTCGAAATGAGATGAACGTGGAGGGGACCTAGAATACATGAATTAGACTTTGCGGGTAGGATCCCGAGTTGAAATCGGGGTCGTAGGGCGACGGTATCGTGCCATACCATTGCGTATCATGATTTATTCAAGATATTGGCAATAGGCGTAAGATGGACTAGACGTCCACTTTACTAGGTATTTTGGTAGGTAATGAAAGTATAGGCTAGTATCATACTACCCTAGGAAGCTCGGGTCAAAATACCAAGCGTAGGTCGGCTAACTTGGTAATTGCCTAAGTTAGAATTTTACCTTTGTAAAGGATAAAATAGGATATTGCCCTACGGCCAAGATTTGAGTTTCAAAGTCCAAGATGGACTTGGATATGGGTTGTAAGGGCTGGTAATGATTAGACATAGTCTCTTAGACCTAGTCTTGACCTCGGTTGACCACGGTTGACTTTTTAGACCAAAAGTCAACTATGGGTCAACACTTTATCCAATTTAGTCCCAAATTCTATTAAACTTGGACAGTTGACCAAAGTCAACTGTTAGTCACCAGTGACCTAGGGTTGACTAAAGTTGACCGAGTTGACCAGAGTTGACCCGTTGACCAAAAGTCAACTGTAGTCAACTTTCGACCTAGTTGATTCGGATTGACTTCCAATGTTCTTCCATGACCAAGATGACCCAACTAGACATGTCTTGACCTAGAATGACTTAATAGGATTTAATTTGATTGACTTTACTTTCTAAACATAGTATTGAACGTCTTGTTCTCTATAGGTCCTCGAGACACTGTAGTGGATCCGGTTGACATTTTATCATCTTACAGGCGAGTACATTCTCTGATAACTTATTTCCAATTTATGATAACTGTTATGATTCATGTACTAGTGTTGATATGCTTATTCCTGACACATGGTTCTCACGGATTGGTATTCCTGGATCCCGACGAGAGATGTTTCTCTTCTTAGGTTGGGATGTATTGTGCAAGCTACCTTGTAGCTCTTGCTCAATATATGGTCATGATTCTAGAGAAGGTTCGCTATCTTCTTATTAGAATCCCGTGCAGTGACGTGTCCTGTTTGGATCCATTCTACCAGTTGGGGTAGGGGGAGTAGTAGCGTATGCTGTGATTATCCCATTGCATTCTTGAACAGTGTGCGTCATATACCGTACTTATGACTTGTCAGGCTAGTTCTCGACAGGTACCCAAGCCGATCACAAGTTGAAACTTACTACTCACATATTGGACATATGGCTTACCTTGGCTGTGTACATACCATAATTCGTTCTACTTTCTTGTTCTAGCTCTAGCTCTACAGCTTACCATGCCATGATACATACATGTACACTCCATGATTCACTGTATGCTCTTTTCAGTCTTATAGCTTTTACTCTATCTTGAGATCTGTTATGAGATATATGTACTCGTTCCATCCTGACTGGATATGTTGACAAAATATACTGATGAGGGGGATTGCAGTACTAACTACGGTCCGGATGACGTAGTGGGCTTAGACTTAGTCCGCGGGGATTAGCTTCGCCTAACGAGACTACCTATTGCTTAGTTAGAGTAGGTCTTTGTACTGGACCTTGTCTCCAGTTACTTTTGAGACTGTATTACATTTGGATTGTATTAGAGACTGGACTTGTATATTATTTGTGTTTGGATTGACAGGTATATTTTATCGTCTTGTTGTCTTTATCAGTCTTACTTTATCATCTTAGAGTTGTGATTGAGGCTAATATATTCATTGCTGTCCTCCGTTCGGAGTTGACCATATTCTCAACAGGTTTTGATATATATATAAACTGTTGTAGAGTAGAAAACTACAGCATTCCACGCGTTTTTCCGGTGAGGGCTGGGCGTTGTCACGTACACGTGCCCTTATAGCGGGGTGCGGGTCGTGACACGTTTTGTGGTGGCCCATGCAGGTCCTGAAGTCGCAATTAGTGTGTCGTAGCGGCACTCGTCTAGAGTGTTGACTACGAGCATATGTTACACATAGAGGTAGTAGGCTAAGAGTACATACACAGTAGGATGTTTCCTTGTTATATTGCTTACCGTCTTTGATATTGATTTATGTATTCTAGCTGTCCTCCTTTGATATTGCCCTCCATGTGCCATATTGATATTTCTTTCCAATCTGTCTCGGATGGTTATGACTCATTCTCTCGGTGAGGAGCACGGGAGACGGAGAGGTCTGCTACCTCTGGCGGACAGGCTCCGTCATTCCCTGCCGATGGGACTTCTGTTGGGGCTCGGGGGTACTCCTCCAGCGCTCTCGATGACTGTCCCTGGGGTCATTGAGGGTGCTCTTAACGCAGTCTCGGAGGCTACGGTGGGAGTTGTCAGGGGGTTATTCCTCCTTAGCAGGGGACTCCTCCGGTGATGGGGGAGCTATTCCTCGTTGCCTTCTCTGCCCACAGACATGGGGCAGATGGTCGCATTCTTTCAGCAGGTGCTGGAGTCCAGCGGCCCAGCACGAGGCTCAGATGAGGCAGAAGAGGCATGCTCCAGTGTATGGAGGATGCACACAGGTTGGCTTGGCGGCAGTGGAGCGTGGGCTCCACAGAGGGAGGTACAGCAGTAGCAGAAGATCGAAGACATCCGGCTTTCAAGAAGCTAGGTCCGAGGATTGCAAGGGGACGAAGAATTATCTATGCTGATGACTGGCTCGAGGATATTGAGCGTCAGATGAGGGCCTTCCGCCTGGCAGACGACCTGAAGGTCGAGGCGGTTGGTTGCAGTTGTTAGATGTTGCCCGGACATGTTCCGGAATGAGCTGGCTCTTGCAGGAGAGGGCCACATTGGGTTGAGTTTCGGGCCCTGTTCAGAGAGAATTCTTTTCCCCACAGACAAGATCGGCCTAGTACGGCAGTTTCAGAACCTGCTGCAGGGCGGTATGACTGGGGAGTATGCGGCGGTAGTTCGGCCGGCTGAGCGATACGCCGAGTACATGGTGAGCGAACCAATGATCGGGCAGAGCACTTCCGGGAGGGATTGACATGGGATATAAGATCCTGATACTTTTTCTATGACATATGCAGAGGTTTAGCGGAGGCTGGAAGGTAGAGAGGGAGTAGGGCTTGAAGCCGAAGAGGATGTAATTTGTTTTGGGGGCTAGTAGCAGCGCAGGGGTGCTAAGTGCCCTCAGCTCAGCATCAGTCGTTCAGTATCATCAGCAGCAGGTGAAGGGCCAGAGCACTGCCAGAGGGTTCAGCAGCGTTCGGGGCAGGATGATCCACGTGCACTTCTGCAAGAAGCCCGGTCACCTCTTGAGTTCTGCAGGAGGAGGCGGGCTGTGTCTTTTACGGTACGGGGTATCAGATGCGGGAGTGTCCCAAGAACTCCCATGCAGCTGGAGCAGCTCGAGGGCACGGTTCAGAGGGCAAGCTAGTTGTACGATGTTCAGCAGCGAGGGTCCACTTCCGACCCAGCAGAAGTAGTTATTCAGCACCACCAGCAGAGGGGTGGTCAGGGTAGAGCTTTGCTTGCAGCCGAGGAGATGGAGCCTATTGTGGATGTTGTCGCAGGTCTATTTGCTCGCTTCTTTTCCGCTTTGGCCTATTGATTTGGTGCTACGTACAGTTTGTGTTGTTTCTTTTACTTTAGGCACAATATTATTGGTGAGTATTGGTAGGACTTACAAGATTATGACTAGAAATGGCATCATCTAGTTAAATGTTTGCAAGGGGCAAAGAGTTTCTTGAGAGGCGGGAGCTGAGTGCGTGTTTGCTCGTAATGCCACTTTCGGTTACGATGTGGTACTCGGTATGGACTGGTTGAGCATGCACCATGCTAGCATCGACTGCAGAGGGGGCAGGATTGTTAGGCCGACGGGAGAGCGGGAGTACGAGTTCATAAGGTACAGTGGAGCAGGGAGATATTCTGCGGAACGTTGTTGGCGGGGTGGTGTTGCCACACATCATTGCTGAGTTGGATGTCTTTCCCGAGGAGCT
>JANAVB010037020.1:6473288-6483288 GCA_029216955.1 Iris pallida
TTCAAGCATGATACAAGTCAAGGATTTAATGAATGATCAAGAATAGAGATCAACAAGGAGCAAGACACATGGATGAGATCCTATGAGTCTAATCTATTTGCAGGCTCACAACGTCATAGTGACGTAACCGATGTTATTAACGTAGATGCATGGGCCACCAAAAAATATATCACGACCCGCACCCATTTTTGGGTACAAGACATGTCCAAGCCCAGCCAATGCCGTAGTGTTGGCGGTTAGAACGATGTCTAATATACACGAGTCACGACAATCTAGAATTTCATGGTAATCTATATCATCCACAGAATAATCAATCACAACCAAGATCAAATAATAAGACATGAAACTGAACAATAATGAATATAACTGAATGTTCCAAGATTAATGTTACGTTCCATGGACACAAATCCACTACAAATAGATGGAAAGAGAAAATAACATGAAACATACTAACTGAATACAACCTGTTAATCAAGGCGATCTCAATGCAAGCACTGCGGTCTGATGCTGACTCAAACCCCCCGTCTGCTCCTGATTCAAAACTCTGCTAACCTGAAGAGATCATCAGGTCCTCAGAGGACATAGCAAGATACATAATATACATGCCTATCTAAAAGTTTTATCATGCACAAGAAAATAAGCAAGCAAGATAGAAAATACGACAAACGACTATGAACATGAACACTAGAACAACTATGCATAAATGAACTGCCAGATGAACGATCAATACGAGATCGATAGAAAACTAAACCCTCATCCCGCGTGTGGAACTCACGGGTTTGAACTATGCACTAACCCTCGTCCCGAGTGTGGACTCTCGGTTAGCTCACGGCAAACACCCTCGTACCGTGGTGTGGACTCTCTGGTGCAAATGGTCACCCTCGTCCCGAGTGTTGACACTCTGGTGCCAATAAATACGACAAACACCTTCGTCCGAGTGTGGACTCTCTGGTGTAAATAGTCAACCCTCGTCCCGAGTTTGGACTCTCTGGTTGTATAAAACGATAATCAAGGCTATAGCAGTTCACTATGCGTACTCGTTCTATAATATGACTCAAGCAAGGTACTGGTGAAAAGCTCCAAATGTGAACCACAAGACCAAACTGACCACGGCTATATACAATGAAAACAACTCAACAGAATATAATACGAAAAGTACATGTCCATAATCAAACTGGGAAATGAAATATATGCATGTAAATAAAAACTGTAGAGGGAGGCAATGTATACTGCATGTGGTCCTGAGTTGCGAGTACGGTGCAGATCACTGAGTCTAGTCCAATTAACCTATTTAATACCATTTCAATGTTCAAACAACATTTAAAGGAAAACACTAGCCTATTCATGTGTATTGATTGATACTTACTAACAACTATACTTAACTTCTGACTCCACCATACTGTTGTTCTAGGCCAATAAACCCCTTACTAATATCCGAGAATGCAGAGATACTTTAAATGTCCTAGCCATATAGACTCCCCTAACCTTGATATCCATTGCATCCCTAATGCAATCTGCTAACCTAGTACATGACCTTCAAATAACCTATATGTCTTGTGCCAGCAGACATGTATAAACCCTATTCTTAACTTATATGCTACATGGGAATTCAGGATGTATTCAGGATGTGTCATCAGTCCTATTGTCATGGCTACAGAGACTGAACCAAGCTCGGACAGAACATAATGCCAACATGTGCAAATAACTGAATGCTCACTTGGGACAGATACCAAGGCTGACTGAATGATCCATCTGAACCCTAATATTCAGGATAGTTCAGTCAATGGACTAAACTCACAAATCCATTTGACAGTATTCCTTTTAGATATCAAGGGAAATACATATAAACCTTCAAGGAAAAACCCTGTCAGTATACATGAAATGCTTCCCCTGGTAGCAGAGAAACTCCTGACCAAATTAAGGCTACATACATCACTTATTTGACCTCATACTTCATTATTCCACACATGATATTTCCTCTACTACAGGTATTGTTATCCCCTTCCTAATGCCATTAATACACGCATGCACCCTACTGCAGTAGTCCAACATTCCTATTGGTATCAGGAAATGCCAATCTGATACATTGTGACAACTAATAAATTGTGCCAATGATTAATTATGACAACTAAATACTGATATGCTTTGACCTGTCAAGGTTATTAAATCTGTACAAGGAGTACATGAGTACCTGTCAAGGCTATGCCCCTTACCTGGTAATGACTAAGGTACAGAAAAGTCCATGCCTCTGCTATCCCCAAGGTTACTTAATTATTCTACATGTAATTTGTTCAGGGCCTCATGATTTGAGATACAAAGGTATACAAGGTTGGTCAGGTAAAGCTACAATAGGCTACTACCAAGTTCCATTTACACCCAAGAAATTCCCAAGTTGCCATTTCCTAGGCCTTACATGACCCACCACTGAATAGTGGCTGTCATGTGCACGAGTTTTGAAAGATTGGTATCAGAGGAAATCTAATGTGTCAGGACCCCAATGGTTACTTACACACCTCTCCTACTGGACTGAATCACTTAGATATAGGAGACCAACACATTTTGTTGCCTGCAATTTGGTTTGGTTTATAGATTAATACAATTAGAAACTGTGTCTCCCCCAGTTTTCGAATTAGGGGTATTTCCTTATTTTTCAAGTTTTATAATTTTAGGAATTTTATTTGATTTTTTGGGATTTATTTGATTTAGTTTGAATTTACCCAATTCAGACTTAAGTTGGAGACCCGGGTAGTCTGGACCCTAGTGGGACCCACATAGTAGTTGGGCTTGGCCCACATACCATACTAATTAGGCTAGAAACCATAAACCATATTTCCATGGCTTAATTAGTCGATTTGGAGTTGAATCGAAACAAACCGAAACAAACCAAACCCGAACCAAACCCAACCTAAGTCAATGGGTTGGAGACTAATGGGTCCACCCAAAATCCAATAAACCCCCCCCCCCCCCCCCCCACATGGCCGGCCACAGTAGGGACCCCCCCCCCCCCCACTTTCTTCAACACATAGTAAACTCTCTCTCTCTCTCAAAAATCTTTCTTTCTTCCAAGCCTTTTCTTTCTCCAAGGATTTTCCATTTAGGTATGTATTTAATTCTCTATTTCATTTTTATTTTCACAATAAATGGAGAGGAGCTCATTCTCCACCATTTGCCCTAGATTTCATAAGTTTCCTAAAAATCTTGGTTAGGGATTTAATTAGGGGTTTTCTATTTATAGTGGTATATATAATATAATATTTATATATATATATAATATATATATATATATATATATATATATATATATATATATAGATATATATGTGTGTGTGTGTGTGTGTGTGTGTGTGTGTGGTATGTATTATACATATATTTGTGTGAGTGTGTGTAGAGAGTGGTGATGGTGTGTGTGTTTGTGAGAGAGTGGTGGTGAGAGTGTGTGTTTGTGTGAGAGAGTGTTTGAGTGAGGATATGTGTATGTGTGTATGAATTTAGATATATATAGATATGGTATGTGTATGTATTTATATGTATATGGATATGTGTGTGTGATGTATTATATATATATATATATATATATATATTATATATAATTATATATATATATATATATATATATCTATATATATATATTATATATTATATTTTTTTATTATATATATATATATAATATATATTATTAATATATATATATATATATATAGTAGATAGATTATAATATATAGAGAGAGAGAAGAAGAATAGGAGGAGAAGTAGAGAGGAAATAGAAGAGATGAAGAGAATAAGAATACAGCAGCAGCAGTGGCAGTCTCAGCTGCAGCAGCAGCATGCTCAGCAGGAGCAGGAGCAGCAGCAAGCAGTAGCAGTAGTAACAGCAGCTACAGCAGTAGCTGTAGCAGGAAACCCCTAGCTCCTAAACCCTTTAAAAAACCCCTATATCTATATATTGTATATATGTATAGAGAAGTAATATATAATATATATATATATATATATAATTATATATATATATATATATATATATATAGATGGATATATATATATATATAGAGAGAGAGGAATGAGAAGGAAAAGGATAAGGAATTAGAGTAAGAAAGAGAATAAGGGAATTAGAAGAAGTTAGAATAGAATTAGAAGAAGTAAGGAAGAGTTAGGAAGAAGAACTAGAATGAGAGAATGGAGAATTAGAAGAAGTTAGGAAGGGGAATTAGAAGGAAAAGAATTAGAAGAAGAAGAGTTAGAAGAGAAAATAGAATTTAGAGGGATTGAGTTAGAGGGTGAAACGGAGCTCCGAGTGTCGAAATGAGATGAAACGTGGAGGGGACCTAGAATACATGAATTAGACTTTGCGGGTAGGATCCCGAGTTGAAATCGGGGTCGTAGGGCGACGGTATCGTGCCATACCATTGCGTATCATGATTTATTCAAGATATTGGCAATAGGCCGTAAGATGGACTAGACGTCCACTTTACCTAGGTATTTTGGTAGGTAATGAACGTATAGGCTAGTATCATACTACCCTAGGAAGCTCGGGTCAAAATACCAAGCGTAGGTCGGCTAACTTGGTAATTGCCTAAGTTAGAATTTTACCTTTGTAAAGGATAAATAGGATATTGCCCTACGGCCAAGATTTGAGTTTCAAAGTCCAAGATGGACTTGGATATGGGTTGTAAGGGCTGGTAATGATTAGACATAGTCTCTTAGACCTAGTCTTGACCTCGGTTGACCACGGTTGACTTTTTAGACCAAAAGTCAACTATGGGTCAACACTTTATCCAATTTAGTCCCAAATTCTATTAAACTTGGACAGTTGACCAAAAGTCAACTGTTAGTCACCAGTGACCTAGGGTTGACCTAAAGTTGACCTAGAGTTGACCAGAGTTGACCCGTTGACCAAAAGTCAACTGTAAGTCAACTTTCGACCTAGTTTGATTCGGATTGACTTCCAATGTTCTTCCATGACCAAGATTGACCCAACTAGACATGTCTTGACCTAGAATGACTTAATAGGATTTAATTTGATTTGACTTTACTTTCTAAACATAGTATTGATACGTCTTGTTCTCTATAGGTCCTCGAGACACTGTAGTGATCCGGTTGACATATTTTATCATCTTACAGGCGAGTACATTCTCTGATAACTTATTTCCAATTTATGATAACTGTTATGATTCATGTACTTAGTGTTGATATGCTTATTCCTGACACATGGTTCTCACGGATTGGTATTCCTGGATCCCGACGAGAGATGTTTCTCCTTCTTAGGTTGGGATGTATTGTGCAAGCTACCTTGTAGCTCTTGCTCAATATATGGTCATTGATTCTAGAGAAGGTTCGCTATCTTCTTATTAGAATCCCGTGCAGTGACGTGTCCTGTTTGGATCCATTCTACCAGTTGGGGTAGGGGGAGTAGTAGCGTATGCCTGTGATCATATCCCATTGCATTCTTGAACAGTGTGCGTCATATACCGTACTTATGACTTGTCAGGCTAGTTCTCGACAGGTACCCAAGCCGATCACAAGTTGAAACTACTACTCACACATATTGGACATATGGCTTACCTTGGCTTGTGTACATACCATAATTCCGTTCTACTTTCTTGTTCTAGCTCTAGCTCTACAGCTTACCATGCCATGATACATACATGTACACTCCATGATTCACTGTATATGCTCTATTTTCAGTCTTATAGCTTTTACTCTATCTTGAGATCTGTTATGAGATATATGTACTCGTTCCATCCTGACTGGATATGTTGACAAAATATACTGATGAGGGGGATTGCAGTACCTACTACGGTCCGGATGACGTAGTGGGCTTAGACTTAGTCCCGCGGGGATTAGCTTCGCCTAACGAGACTTTACCTATTGCTTAGTTAGAGTAGGTCTTTTGTACTGGACCTTGTCTCCAGTTACTTTTGAGACTGTATTACATTTGGATTGTATTAGAGACTGGACTTGTATATTATTTTGTGTTTGGACTTGACAGGTTATATTTTATCGTCTTGTTGTCTTTATCTTTCAGTCTTTACTTTATCATCTTAGAGTTGTGATTGAGCGCTCATATATATTCATTGCTTGTCCTCCGTTCGGAGTTGACCATATTCTCAACAGGTTTTTGATATATATATAAACTGTTGTTAGAGTAGAAAACCTACAGCATTCCACGCCGTTTTTCCGGTGAGGGCTGGGCGTTGTCACGTACACGTGCCCTTATAGCGGGTGCGGGTCGTGACACGTTTTAGTGGTGGCCCATGCAGGTCCTGAAGTCGCAATTAGTGTGATGTCGTAGCGGCACTCGTCTTAGAGTGTTGACTACGAGCATATGTTACACATAGGAGGTAGTAGGCTAAGAGTACTTAATCACAGTAGGATGTTTCCTTGCTTATCTTGCTTACCGTCTTTGATATTGATTTACTGTATTCTAGCTGTCCTCCTTTGATATTGCCCTCCATGTGCCATATTGATATCTTCTTTCCAATCTGTCTCCCGGATGGTTATGACTCATTCTCTCGGTGAGGAGCACGGGGAGACGGAGAGGTCTGCTACCTCTGGCGGACAGGCTCCGGTCACTTCCCCTGCCGATGGGACTTCTGTTGGGGCTCTCGGGGGTACTCCTCCAGCGCTCTCGATGACTGTCCCTGGGGTCATTGCGGGTGCTCTTCCCGCAGTCTCGGAGGCTACGGTGGGAGTTGTCAGGGGCGTTCTTCCTCCTTAGCAGGGGACTCCTCCGGTGATGGTGGGAGCTATTCCTCCGTTGCCTTCTCTGCCCACAGACATGGGGCAGATGGTCGCATTCTTTCAGCAGGTGCTGGAGTCCCAGCGGGCCCAGCACGAGGCTCAGATGAGGCAGACAGAGGCCATGCTCCAGTGTATGGAGGATGCACACAGGTTGGCTTTGGCGGCAGTGGAGCGTGGGGCTCCACAGAGGGAGGTACAGCAGTAGCAGAAGATCGAAGACATCCAGGCTTTCAAGAAGCTAGGTCCGAGGGATTTCAAGGGGACCGAGAGCATTATCTATGCTGATGACTGGCTCGAGGATATTGAGCGTCAGATGAGGGCCTTCCGCCTGGCAGACGACCTGAAGGTCGAGGCGGTTGGCTTGCAGTTGTTAGATGTTGCCCGGACATGGTTCCGGAATGAGCTGGCTCTTGCAGGAGAGGGCCACACTTGGGTTGAGTTTCGGGCCCTGTTCAGAGAGAAGTTCTTTTCCCCCACAGACAAGATCGGCCTAGTACGGCAGTTTCAGAACCTGCTGCAGGGCGGTATGACTGTGGAGGAGTATGCGGCGGAGTTCGGCCGGCTGAGCCGATACGCCGAGTACATGGTGAGCGACCCAATGATCCGGGCAGAGCACTTCCGGGAGGGATTGACATGGGATATCAAGATCCTGATCCCTTTTTTCTATGCGACATATGCAGAGGTTTATGCGGAGGCTCGGAAGGTAGAGAGGGAGTAGGGCTTGAAGCCGAAGAGGGATCGTAATTTGTTTTCGGGGGCTAGTAGCAGCGCAGGGGCTGCTAAGTGCCCTCAGCTTCAGCATCAGTCGTTCTAGTATCATCAGCAGCAGGTGCAGGCCAGAGCACCTGTCCAGAGGGTTCAGCAGCGTTCGGGGCAGGATGATCCACCGTGCCACTTCTGCAAGAAGCCCGGTCACCTCTTTGAGTTCTGCAGGAGGAGGCTGGGGCTGTGTCTCTTTTACGGTACCGCTGGGTATCAGATGCGGGAGTGTCCCAAGAACTCCCATGCAGCTGGAGCAGCTCAGAGGGCACCGGTTCAGAGGGCACCAGCTAGTGTACCGACTGTTCAGCAGCGAGGTCCACTTCCGACCCAGCAGCAGTAGTTTATTCAGCACCACCAGCAGAGGGGTGGTCAGGGTAGAGCCTTTGCTCTTGCAGCCGAGGAGATGGAGCCTATTGTGGATGTTGTCGCAGGTTCTATTCTGCTCGCTTCTTTTCCAGCTTTGGCCTTATTTGATTCTGGTGCTACGTACAGTTTTGTGTCTGTTTCTTTTACTCTTAGGCACAATATTATTGCTGAGTATCTTGGTAGGACTTACAAGATTATGACTAGAAATGGCATCATCCTAGTTAATAATGTTTGCAAGGGGCAAAGAGTTTCTTTGAGAGGCCGGGAGCTGAGTGCGTGTTTGCTCGTAATGCCACTTTCGAGTTACGATGTGGTACTCGGTATGGACTGGTTGAGCATGCACCATGCTAGCATCGACTGCAGAGGGGGCAGGATTCTGTTTAGGCCGCCGGGAGAGCCGGAGTACGAGTTCACTAAGGGTACAGTGGAGCAGGGAGATGGATTCTGCGGAACGTTGTTGGCGGGGCTGGTGTTGCCACATCCACTCATTGCTGAGTTCTTGGATGTCTTTCCCGAGGAGCTGCCCGGGATGCCGCCAGATCGTGATGTTGAGTTTTCTATAGACCTAGTGCCGGGCGCTGAGCCTATCTCCCAGCACGTCTATAGAATCAACAACAGTGAGTTAGAAGAGCTGAAGAGACAGGTCGACGAGCTGGAGGACAAGGGCTTTATTCGATCTAGTTCTTCACCTTGGGGCGCGCCAGTTCTTTTCATCCCCAAGAAGGATGGTACGGTACGTCTGTGCATTGATTACAGGGCGCTCAACAACCTTACCATCAAGAACAAGTATTCTTTGCCAAGGATTGATGACTTGTTCGACCAGTTGAGCGGGACAAAGGTGTTCTCGAAGATTGACTTACGTACTGGGTACCATCAGCTGAAGGTGAAGCGGGATGACATTCTGAAGACTGCCTTTCGGACTCGCTTTGGCCAGTATGAGTATACCGTCATGCCGTTTGGGTTGACCAACGCCCCGGCGATATTCATGAACTTGATGAACAAGGTATTTCATCAGTACCTTGACAAGTTCGTGGTGGTCTTCATTGATGACATTCTCATCTATTCGAAGACACCAGAGGAGCACGAGGAACACCTGAGGATTGTGTTGGACACTCTCAGGAGGAAGCAACTGTATGGGAAGCTGTCCAAGTATGAGTTCTTCTTGGATCGCGTGGTGTTCCTAGGCCGTGATGTCTGTGGCGAGGGGATTTCAGTAGATCCGAAGAAGATTTCTGCAGTGGAGTCCTGGTCTACGCCGAGCTCAGTAGCAAAGGTTCGAAGTTTTCTGGGTCTAGCAGATTACTACCGGAGGTTCGTGCTGGACTTTTCCAGGATTGCCCAGCCGATGACCCGCCTTACCAGGAAGGACGAGGAGTTTGTTTGGTCCGAGGAGTGCCAGGCCGCCTTCGAGGAGCTGAAGGCGAGGTTGACTACCGCTCCTATCTTGACGCTGCCATCTGGATTTGGTGGTTATTTGATCTACAGTGATGCTTCAGGACGGGGTTTGGGTTGTGTGCTTCAGCAGCACGGGAAGGTGATTGCCTATGCATCTAGGCAGTTACGTCCTCATGAGAGGAATTACCCTACCCACAATCTGGAGCTGGCAGCAGTCATATTTGCTTTGAAGTTGTGGAAATATTATCTGTACGGAGAGCGAGTTGAGATCTATACAGATCATAAGAGCTTGAAGTACGTGTTTACCCAGAAGGAGCTGAATATGATGCAGAGGAGATGGTTAGAGCTGATGAAGAATTTTGATATATCCATATAGTACCATTCGGGAAAGGCTAACGTGGTCGCGGATGCTTTGAGAAGGTATCCCGTGGCCATGTGTTTGACGATGGATCGTCACCTTCTGGCAGATCTGGAGAGCTTGGGCATAGAGGTGATAGTTCCTGGGTTCAAGGCGCAGATGTGGGGTCTCCAGGTGCAGCCAGAGCTGATGGACAGAGTCAGGGCAGCTCAGTTTGAGGATGAGGCTCTGAGGGTCATCAGGGAGCAGGTCCAGGCAGGACTGTTGGATGAGTTCTCTATAGCAGGGGATGGGTCGTTGAGGCATGGTACCAGATTGTGCGTACCGAGCGGAGGACTTCGGGAGGAGGTTCTTCAGGAGGTGCACCGTTCTCAGTACTCT